>WUQG02046741.1:0-29160 GCA_011317285.2 Androctonus mauritanicus
CCTATACAAGTATTGATGTTGGGGATTACAGAACTGCTGGGAGGATCCAACAGAGTGGAAATTAGACTTACAGTACATACCAGACAGATGGAAACAAAAATAAATGTGAAAGTTGTGTTTCATACAAATATAGCATTATCCAGATATCTCTCAAAAACGATTAACGCTCGATTTGTAATTATTCTCGGATTTTCTTTTTCCACCCGAAACTTTCCTCTTATAAGCAGATTTACTCACTGGATGTATTTTATTCTCACGCTAAATCGCATGGCGAAGCTTTAAATAAAACTTTCACCTCATAATTCAAAACTAAACTTATCGGACTTTTTAAATAAATATATAGTTAAAGAGCTTACTCCTGTACTGTGACGTTTCGTTCGCCAAATTAATATATGGAGAATTACATACATCAATCAAAACTAACATGCTAAATGAAATAAAAACATATCCATTCAGTCATATTGTACAAAAAGCTGCGATTTTAACTGTCAAAAAATAGAAAGACTAATTTTATGTCCACATGTAACAGTGCAGGACCTAGCCCAGTATAACGCCAAGAATTTTTGATGGATATGTATCGAAGAAATATATAGCAGAGATATATTTAGAGATAAAGAATCAGTTTCATAAATTAGTCTAGTTGATTTTCATATCTCACGCATTTCGGTACGTGATCTGCCACGTTTGGATAAGTCTAGGTATTGTTAGAAATGTCTGCCGTGTCTATAAATAAAGCCATTATAACCTCGCATTACTAAGTGAAAATCGGTCGGTACATGTGTACAACACCACTGTATTCTACATATTCATATATCAAACTGTCACTGAATGACTCACACTCTCTCTCTTTTGACGTCATACAGTTCCTCTCAAAGTATCTGACACGCAAAATGATTTTTAACTTAAAAATTTGTGTGGGCGGATGAAAAATATTAAATGGTTTGTTGCTCCAAAACATCTTTGTTCACGTTATGCGGTTATTTATAACGACGCGAATCATTCGGTTATCTCGACCACCAAAAACATAAACCGTGTCTGATTTATGCGCATTTATAAGTTTGATTTTTTTAAACTTTGAACTTTAACAAAATAAATTTTAAGATATCGCCAAATTTTTTTGTTAATTTACAGTAATTGGTTCGTAAATTATTTTTACAGTGTTTTCGAGATCATTTTTTTTATTAATTTTTATATTGCGAATACTATCGTCAATATTATTATTATTATTTATACTGTATATTATAAAAATTATTTTTTCCAATAAAAATAGATTATTAATTATTTTAAGAATTAAAAATTGAAATTGTTCAGCAGAAATCTTATAAATAGTTTTTGAGAATTTTTTAAAAATTAAAAATTTTAAGTACAATTTCTTCCAAATTTTTCTCTTGAACTCGAATTTGAACAACCCGAACAATTTATTTTCTTGAACAAAACAAAAAATTTTAAGTGATTAACATTCAAAATTTTCAATTTCCTGAACTCGAATAAAAATTTTGAGTGCATTTTTTTGTTCGAAATTTTTGGTTTCATTCAAAAAATCAAAGTTATCATTTTCAAAATTTTATAATTTTTGACAGTTCAAAATTTTCGGGAAATTAAAATTTTGGACCGATCGACTATCAAAATTTTTATTTTTTTCAACTTGAACAACTTGAAAATTAGAAACAAATCCGAACGATTTAGTAACTCGAACCGGACCGAAAATTTCAATCGATTAAAATTGAAAATATCTGATTTCCTGAACTTAAATAATATAATGGATGCGTTTTTATTTCATTTAACATGCTAATATAAAGTTTCTTGAACAGAATCAGAAATTCAGAAAAACTTATTAAAAAATATTACCGTGCAGTAACAGACTTTTACGTGATTTTTACAAAAGAATGTTTATTTTCCAATGATAATTGATTTAGAAAATTGCTAAATAACAAAGAATTTCCCGAGTGATGCTGATTAAATCTGGTGTCGACTGTCTTAATATTAACCATCGACAGATGGCGCTAATGTCTCCATTTTTGACATTTATATTCCAGAAACATTATTTGTGCAACTGAAACTTTCAATTTAGTTGCAGAATCGAACTTCGACTCTTGATTAAAAAGAAAAAAAAACAAGTAATAAAACAATACATAAATAAAATTTGTCTCGTAAACTATCTTGTATTATTTTATACAGTATATATATATAAAAAAAAGGAGCGCATAAAGTTATCTCGATATCCATAAAAGTATGCAATTTTACGAATAACGAATCGGCCATTGGTTAAAAATCGGGCGTTATACCCAAAATTTACTTGGATAACGATTAATTTTAGTTCGTTTAAGTCGTTTTAGTACAAAATTATAGTTAATTAGAATACCCATAAAAATTTCCATAAATTATTCTTTTAGTATTGTAACAAACTAATTAGTTGAAAGGTAGTTTGCAGTTTAGGAGATTTAATTTAGATGAAACAGGTAGAAAATGCAATTCCATATTTGTTGTTGTCGTATTCAGGAAGCTTTATACAACCAAACACTGTTGTTACTTAGTAACTGTATCAAAATACTGTGCAAACTGTGTACAAGTATATATAAAAATATAGCCTTTGAAGTAGGAAAACCCAATTAGATAGTTTTAAGAAGATTAATTTAACCAAAACTAAATGTTATCTGGCGTAAATATCAAACAAAAATTGTGTTTTTTTCACTAAAAGCATCTACTATCTCTAATTGCAAAAATAGCTATATAAAAAAAGAAAAACAGTAAAAGCTGTTTGGGTAAAATTACTGATATCTAAGATAGAAGAGAGTGATATCAAATCTCTAAATTGGAAAAGCCATATAAGAAGAAAAAGAATGTACTTATTTTTTTATGTACGATGCAGTATTTAACTTTTAATGTGGTTTAATACACCAGAAAATGTAGAATTTCAATTTTTAGTCTATTCTCCGAAGGAAAGTAAAGTATTATTCTTAAAATCACCATATTGTGTCTGTCAGTCCAACTGTTGTGCCTTCCACTAATAATTTTTGAATTTTACTAACATTAAAGATAATTTCGATGTCGCATAACTTCAATCATTTAAAAATGGCAGACATTCAAATTTCTGAAGATATTTTTCTTAATATATTTTTAGCTATTTATTGAATTTTTATGAATTTTCAATGAATGGCTAATCCATTGAAGATGATATTGATGATATCAACCGTTTAAAAATGGCGGACGTTCAAACTTTAAAGATTTCTTCGTAATAACTTTTGAACTGTTTGATTGAATTTTATAAAATTTAGTAGACTGATCAGGCTATTAAAATGGAATTTGAAGTAACATTAACTAATTCTGTATATTCATCTATTTAAAAATGGCGGATGTTAGTCATTCTTCCGATGTTTTTCTGTAATAATTAGAAATATCTAATAGATTTTTATGATATTCACCATGTAGATTATGCCATTGATAATAATTGTAATCCTTTATCTGTAATTATTCTAAACTGAAGAAAAGCTTCGGAAAGTAGACGAAAAGTTCTTTCCAGAACTGTTTACTTGCATATTAAAAAATGCAACAAACATAAACTCGGAAGCATTTTGTGTTATGTTTTCTTTTTTTCATGTTGGCTTTTCGTGTTTTATTATTTTAATACGCCAAATAAAAAAAAATTGCATTATTCGTCGAGATATTTTGCTGTTTTTTTACTTGTTCGCATGTTATAAATGCCTATTAGAAATTCGCGTATACGGCTTTATTTAGACGATATCTGAATTACATAAAAAACGAATCGTGCACGATACTCTTAATATTTATAATTTGATACGCCTTAAATTATTTAAATACATGACAACGCTCATAAATATACTAAAAAATGAAAAAAATAATAATTGCTGAATTTTTAAAAAATCATTTTATAAACTATAATATCACAATAATTAAAAAAAAAAATTGCATTCAGATGGTAAAGTATCCTGCAGATCAACGTGATCGAAAGACGAAAATCCGATATTCAGTAGAGCAATTTATTTAATTTAAATATATTATTTTACATGCAGATAAATTAAATTCTGTAACTAATAATTTTCTTTCGAATGGCTTTATAATTTAATTCGATATCTTCGTGACTTCTATGAATGATTACTGTCAAGATACGAAATGTATTCGTATTAAATGTTTTTTTACCCCCTCTAAGCATATTGTTTTTGCACGATTTGAATTAATGAATCCATAAATGTTTGAAAATGCAAAAATTTACATTGTATAATTTTTTTCTTGTTTTTGTTTTGATATCTCGTAAATTCTAGCTTTCTAAACTGCTAATCGAGTTCTTAAAGGGAGATTTATAAATGAATCGTATACAGTATATATACAAAATCGTGTACTAGTTGCTTTTGAAAATTTCGCATAAACATAATTTTATGCTATTTTGGAGTTGATTGCGTTAAACGGCTACTACGGAGACAGATTAAGCAACCAGAATTTCATTCCAGATTGTCCTCTATAGACTTAATTATTCCGCTGTAATGACGTTCTGCATGATTTCGTCACATGCTTCGTTGGTGTCCTTGATAGAAGGTTGAAGATAGTTTTTTTTCCTTACCTTAAGAATTTCTTTTCTTCTCCGACAGGTTGTTGATTATCACTATATATCATCGCCAACAGTTCTTGTATTCCCCGATTGTGCGCCTCACATCCTTTGTTCCAATTCAGATAATAGTTCTTCGCCCTCTGAATTGAAAATATTTAACTGTGTGCTATCTCAGATTTAGAAATGTGTTGTAAATCACTTGAGTAAATGGTTGTCTGAAAGAATCGGCACTCTTTCTCAACTACAACAACACCAATGTAATAATGCAAATCGTAACTGAGAATGCAATTATATAAACTTCATACTTTTAGTATTTATGTATGCAGTGTATGTGTACAGTCAATATTATTTTATGCTCGTTTTTATGCGCGTGTCGAGAAGATTTTAGAGTATTAAGTATGCAAATTAAGTTTGTTACTTGTAGAAAGTCGTAATTTATAAGGAATTTCCTATCAGCGCCTAACAAACTCTTGGCAGATGTAAACGTTAACTTGTGCAATATGTGCAAAGACTTGGCTAATCACGTGATACTGCCGTACCCATCGGGAGAATATATAACTGAATGTATAGTCTTGGGGATTCTCACCTAGCCAACCGATGCCCTAATCGCAGCAAACATTTTCGGATCATGTGACAAGGAAGAGTCTCACCTGAAGTGATGCGGGGAATCATGTGGGACAAACAATGTGATATATCGCCATCTCGGGACAAAGGTAATTTAATAGGTCGGAACAACGTCCAACTGTCACAATAGAGAAATCAGTGTCTATACACGGTTGATGAAAGACACGCGAGACGACCAAGTTTCTAGTGATGTTGTTGCAAACAGACTTCCAAGTTAAGTAACAACATCGGCAATTGGATTATTATAATTAAAATACACGTTCTGAACCGGCATCGCGAAAATTGCATTTTAGCGCTTAAATTAATACAAAAACTTCGTTAAAATTGAGAAAAAACACGAAATTACGTTCTTGCAAAATTCGAAAACTTTTACAAATTATTCAAAAATTTTTTTTTTATCAGACAGCATTCTGTTTATAGAACGAATAATTTATTTTTTTAATTTAAATTTTTCCTATCAAAAGAAAAAAAATATTATAGAGATCATTTGTAAGTTAACAAAATTCTTAATATTATGCAAATAAAATTACTAATAACAAGTTTGTTGGTTCTTCAGTTCACTGATCTTTCGGATCAATCAGAAAATAATTGCATCCGTGTTGACTTTTCATCAATTATCATTTATTATTATTCTATTTTAACTGGAGTATTAAGTAATTTTCAAAGAAAACAACGGAAATCTTTCTCCAGATAAAATAATAATAATGTTAATCTAATATACACCGAAATATTTAACGAGATAAGAAATCTTAAAATTAATTTTATGGAATTAATTCGATCTATAAAAGCGAATAAAATTATCGTTAATGCAATTTAGATTCTTAATAAAATCCTAAAGCATTTAGTCATATTAATATTGAGTAAACACTTCGATAATTGCCGTTTTAAGTCGAATAAATTCTCTTCTGTACATTCAAGACCCTGAAATATTTTTAAACGCAAACAATATTTTAGTACAAAAGCTTCTTCATGTTAGTCAGTTATCGATTCGATCACTGTTTCAATCGATATATCGAATCGATATCTAAGCTTTTCTTATGTTAATTCGCTATATGTATAATATTGGCACTGTGAGAAATGATCAGTTAACAGTTAATAACTTGTGATTTACAAGTAAATCTAGTTTTCTTCAAAATCAAGGTCGATAGCATCTAAGCAGAGTGCAATCTATTGTATTATTTGTTCGATTTGTGATGTTTGCTTTGGTATGGTTTATGTTTTGCTTTCTACTTTCATCAAACTACTTAGTCCTCTTATTGTGATCGATTACTGTGTGGCCTTCTGTTGAAGACAGTCTAGACTATATCTTTTATATTAATCCTCTGTTCTATAAAGCCTGGACTTTCTCTTATACATTTCTTTGTTGATATGATCTCTCTCTCTCTCTCTCTCTCTCTCTTATAGTTTATTAGTTTGAATGATTCCGTGTTTCGAAAATTTCATAAATCATAAACTCGATTGGTAAATACTTTCTATAATATTCTTAATCATTTATATATATATGATTAAAGAAGGATGTATTTTGAAAGATAAACTTAAGGCAGGCAATTGTTAGAAAACATGAGAGCATCAATCACGATGATCGGTATGGCCAACATCAAAAGATAAAAGAAGATGAAAAGATTAAAAAAAAATAAAAGAAATCGTTGTTATGAGAATTAATATTATAGCCAATATATATATTAAATTTATTATAAAAATAATAATAAAAGTAATTGGACGTGTAAAATATATATTTTTGATGTAACTATATATAGGAAAGATAGATACGTAGAAAATAGGAGAACACCATAAAATATTTTGATAAGTATCTAGGCAACGGATTTTTTTGAAATTAATAATAGAAAAATATCACTTATTCAATTATATCTTCTTCATTTTCTATTTTGCAGAAACATCTGCTGAAAATATTGGGAAATTTATTGATGTTTATAGAGAAAAGGAAGAGATTTTAAAGGAAAAAAAAAAAAAATGGAAGATGCTATTGTGGTCTCATAAAATAATTCGATTTTTTAATTAACGAATTATCCTATCGAAATAGTATTATTTATTTATAATCTCAGACTATTATTATTATTATTATTATTATTTAAAATTAGATAAACACTTATTCATCTACTAGCGATAATTATTTTAAACTTTACAATTATGCAAACAGCAAACATAGATGAATATTATTATTTCGAAATATTGGTAAATGCGTTAGGCGAATAAAATTCTAATAAATTTAAGGTTAAAAAAAAAAAAGGAAGAAGAAGTAAATGGAAATTCAGAAAGAGGATTTAATTTTAATCCGCACGTGTAGATAATCAATAATCTAGTTAATCCTGTTCGGGTTTTTTTCCCGATGTAAATAGAGATTAAATTCTCTGAACAAACAGGAGTTTTAGAAATTATTTTAACTGTCTCGCTTAAAACGCAATAAAATTTGTGTTATTTAGTTAATTAAATTCTGATTTAAAAGAAAGTTTTAATAATTTTCTCAAAATTAAATATTCTTTTGTATTTTCTTTTTTTAAATTAAATACTGCATAAGAGAATAAAAGAGCAGAGATTGAGCTTAATTTTAATAACCAACTCTCGAATATTTCTTTATATAATCTATGCATTTATTAATATTAAAATATAATTTTTTTTTATTACTCTTCGAATGGATTATGTATGCATTCAAATAAATTAAATTTTATTATAAATTATAATATTTTTAAGAAGTTTCGTTTTCGATTGTAATTAAATTCAAGAAAAATATCGCATAAATAGAAGTTGAGTACTTGTCTTCTTTTTTTTTTACTTTTCTTTCCTTCTGAACATTAGTTAATCAACTTTTTAGTTAGCAGGAAATTATAATGAAAATAGCATCACGTGTCATTTTTCCACTATAGTTCTGAATCTATTTATTAATCTAACTTTAAAAAGTCGTTAGATGAAAGAAGGGAACTAAATGAAGAGTATGCAACTTTTAATTAAAGGATTTCGTTTGGGGGAAGAAGAAAAAAAAAAAAAAGAGTCTAAACTTTGGTTTTATGACGGAGAAGAGGCTTTGAAAGCAGAAATGTCATTAGCAATGGCTACGTTTCACAGTACTGTACTTCCTTTCGTTAAAAGTTTTTGGTGATGTTCATATCGTTCAATTCTCCAAATTGAAAATTGATTTTCTTTCTCACACTTTTCCAAGTGGAAAATATTTTACGTTGAAGATAATTTATAATTTTTTTTAACCTTTATATATATAATTTTTAACTTAATATTTTATATAAAGTAAGATAAATAAAAATTGAGCCGTTCTTTATTTATTATAAACTGTAATTAATATGCATTGAACACAATAATGAACATCTTAAAGAAATATTTACAGTCTTTGTGTCATTAATTACGTTTATTATATTATTATATTAAGGAAACATAACTAATGACACACAAAATCTTGTTATAGAGCGCTAAATGTTCTTTATGATGCGTGTTTGGCGCTCTAAAAACGTATGCAGCAGATTGATAGAAAAATTGTGCAATAACTTTTTTGCGCTTAATTTTATTTTGAATTACTCGACTCGATTTACATTTTTAATTAAAAAAAAAAAAAAAACATTAATCTTTCTTAAGATCGATCGTGGGTGCAATGTACCATGTTTACGCTTCGAATTAATAGTAAAGATTTTTATATGATTGACTCAATAATTATTCTCTTCTATTTTTTGCCTTTTTTTCCATAAAAATAAATCGAATTTTTACGAAAAAAGTCTCGGAAAGAGAAGTGAAAACAGAAAAAAAATAAATAATAACAATACCAAGAAAAAGAGGGGAGAGAAAAGAAAAGGAAAAAAAAATGTTTAGTTTTAGAAACGAAAAAAATATTTTATGCTTACATTAATTGAAATCGAAATAGGTCTGCCATCGGTTTAAAGATTTCTAGAATAAAATTTTTAATACAATAAGCTCTATCTGTAATAGATTGAAGTATGGGATCTTGGCTTTCGTTCCATATATAGATTTATGGAATGCAGCGACCGAAGAAATACTTTTTGCAGAATGTATTTTATATATCTCGAAGCTGACAACTGCAGCTTCCCTTTCTGTTGTCTGCCGTCAACAAGGAAGAATCTTACAGAATGCGAGTGAATTTTCTATAGTTCTCGTTGTAATCGGATTAGCGAAGAGAGAAGAGATCGGGTTGACCCTCCGAGGTTTTTCCTGAGCTTTTATATTCTTTTCAACATAAAAAAAAAGTTCAGATTAAAAGAGAAGAAACGAAGAAAAGAAAGCACCCTACTGAATTAAAACCATTTATCCGTTGGTTCAGTTCCTCTCCTATTGTTGGCTAAAATTGAAGAATTTATTTCTAACGTTCAAATAGTGCAAAAATAATTATCTTCTAGATTACATTTCAAAATTTTTGTCGGGTTTTTAAGCATATTTTTCTTTTTTATTATTTGCAAGGAAGTGAATGCAAATTTGTCGTTGAAGTTTTTTCTTCTTATCGTGGCTCTTTGTAATTCAAAACGATAATAATGCGATAGATGTTTGTGGTGTGCGATAATAGTTCTATTCAATTCCGAATTCTATTAAGTATTAACTTAAACTTGTTCCGAGTTATTGTCGAACGATAGTTTCAAGCTAACAATATCTTTATCGACTAATTGCAGTGATAATTTATATATTATCTTAACGTCGACATTGTATCCACTAAAGCCTGGTAAATAAGTTTAAATTTGTATCCGAGTTGCTAAAATTTCAAGAGGGCATTTAGTGTCCTATTAATATAACTTGGGGATTAAGAGGCGATAAGCGCATCCCCGAAGGTCTACTCAATATTGGCTATCAATTTATCAATATACTATTTTCAGATAAGATTCTGTTATTCATGGGAAACTGTTCGACTTTGTTTAAACCATAATTGCCAGCGGAAACTAGGTTTCGGTAAAGGACCAGCGAGTATCGATCGCTTACTCGGGAAGGAAGGATGTCCAAACTGGCCAATTACCAATTTTCTATCTGACTGCTATCCCAAAGGTACGTAATGACTGTAGACAGGAGGGGGGCATTTGGCGGAAGTCTCCTGAGCACAAAGTCGGTCCTACTGTGTCTCCTGTGTCTCATTTTTTCTCTTTCCTAACCTCTTTATCCCCTGGGATTCTTTCCTCAACAGTCATCTAATTGATCCTATCCTGGGGAGTTTCACTTACATTAACTTGATGACCTGTGCCAGCCCAGGCAGCCGAAATCTGCACAGGAGATGAGAGAACAACACAGTATGAAAAAATTCTCAGTTTACAGGAATTTTCGGCTTTTTTTTTTTTTTTGTACAAAATCCCAGAGGTTCTTCCGGTGTTTAAACCACATCAGACGATTTTTTTCTTTACTTTAAAAAAAGGACATTACTTTGCCAAATTACTCTTTTTTTAATGACTTTATTAATTTAAAGTACCCTCATTTCTTATCTTTTAAGGATGTTTTTGTGGGTTTTCTTTTATGTTTTAGAATGTTTTTATGGTGTTTGTCAAACGTTTAAGTTGATGTCTCGGCTTTAACGCCTTTATTGAAAGGCACCATATATAACCTTTTAGTAATTTTAACAATTTTGTTTCAGATAAGTCAAACCTCTCTCTCTCTCTTTCTGACTTAAATGTGAAACGTGAACTTCCACAGGAGTGAAGTATAATTTCGGTTAGACTCTTAAATCTCATCTGTATGCAGCACCCAATAAATGATTGCAGTGTAACTAACGTTTATGACTAAATTTCTAGTGGAAGGAAGACTTTAATTGGACCCGCTCATATCACGGGGTTTATTTTATTTAATTATGCTTAATTAATCGGATTAACGTGTCTTTAGTGAAATAGATAAACATCTTTTGAACATGATCCGGAATAACAGAAGCGAAGAAAACCAAAAATTTTCGAAGGAATATCTGGCGTAAGATCTCTGGTTTGCAAATTAAATAATCTACCGAAATAAATTAGAAATTAACATAATTTTGATCTAGCGTAAAACGAGTTGGGAAATCGTTTAATCAAGTGAAAGCGAATTAAAATTTGCATATTTTGATGCAGTGCATAGAAAAAATCGTTATATCGAATGAAAGCGAATTAAAATTTGCACATTTCGATGTAGCTTTAAAACGAATGACCGAGATAAATGTAAACAATAGAAGATAAAATTTAATTTAAAAGTTTGGAGTCATCTAGCGCTTTCGGAGTTTCTTTCTAATAAGTTATAAAGAGAGGTAAACTCAATAACTATTCAAAATGCCCGTAATCCTCCTGTGTAATTCCTAGAAATCTTTAATATCCATTTTCTTTCTGAAACAATTCATTGAGTTTAATTAACAACAGAGACTGGAAATAAATACTTGGAAAATGGGAAGTAAAGAAGAAGTCGACAGTAATGACCAAGTTTATCAATTAGCACATTCTCAACGGAGGGTAGCAGAACTAACAAAGAGTATCTCTCATGATACGGTTATATAACAAATACCTTCTCTGATGATGCACACGTCCTACTGACTGAGAAAGACCTCCCCTAATGGTTCCCGAGAGGGACTAAAGAGATTAAGCGAGCCGTACAAGATGCATTAAAAATCGTTGTGTTTTTCTTTCGAAAGTGACAGCGGTTTGTTGACAATTCCCAGCTCACCACAGTCATTTGACACTTCTCTGTAATTTATATAGATAGGAAAAGCGGAAAACATTATTCTTCCAATGTTTAATAGCATTAAGCAATCTTTAACTCTGTCAAATTGTTAAACACACGCTCATCGTTAGAGTTTTTAGATGTACAAAGTCATAAAAATGACATATGATGATGACGGTTGAAGGGGAATTAAACAGAGAAAAAAAATCATCGTCCGCTTTCAAATATTGATTTTTCTCGGATAAAAATCTGTCTTTGAATGATGATTTGTTTTATGTTACAGTATAGATACTCTTTAGTGCCGGAATTAGAAACCATTCGTAAATTAAATTATATATTACCGATGCATAAAATTACAATTAAGCAGTTAAGATAAACCGATTCGAAGAAAAGCCACCGGATAAAAAGAAAATCAAAAATCCTGGCAACTGCATAAATGACTAGAATTAAACTCTTGGAATACTTATGCTAAATCGTGTCAATAGAAAGTTAAAGTATAGTGCAGAACTGTATCAGTCTCTAGAGATCGACCCAGGTAATCTCGTTTACTTTCTGTGACACATTGGGAAAATGCAAGCTAACGAGTTGTGGGAACAATAGAAATTCCTGCTAAAAATACAATAATTTATCGGATACTGTTCACTATATTTTAAGTCGAAATCGATAATAATCCACGTACGGCAGACAGAATATTTATAAACGTCCATCAAAATTATGAAGTTACCATTCCTTTTTTTTTTTTTGTGTGTGTGTGTATGTTTGTACGGGAGCGGGAGAATAAAAAAACCGAAAGGAAGGAAAAAAAATAAGAATCTTTTAAAATCAATCAATCCTTATTTTGTGGAAAAAGAGATGGAAAATTCGTTGTTAATAGAAGATTCGGTCATCCGAATAGTTTCATTGGAAACACCTGGAATTAAATATTGAAACGGAGAAGGAAAAAATTTTTCCTGTTGTAGAAACTGGCCAGATAGAAAATTTAAACATCAGAGAAAATTTGCATAATAATGTTAAGGCGACTGTTTTCTTATCCAATATCCAGGAATCGTCTTCTGTTTCCAAGAGGGAGTAATTGCTTAAGAAAGAAAAGAGAAAAGTAAAAGTGTTATTGCGAAATGAACAATGCGTGAATTAAGTTGAAATTGTTTTACTATTTCAGCAGTTTTTTCCCCCTCCCTCCTCTCTCTCTTAGTCTTTTATCTTTTCTTACTGTTTTCTTTTCTTTTTATTTAGTTTTTTTTCTTGGAATTTTCTCTCTGGAATAAAGAAAAATATTAAATGAATTCAACGTACTTTATTAAAGCATTTAATGCTTTTAACAAGAATATAATGTAAAAAAAAAAAACACTAACAAAAATGCAATACATTTTCTTAATATGAAAAAAAAACATGTTTTAGAAACATGACAAAAATTTTACAAACTTTATATTGATTCTAGTTATATATATATATATATAGGAATGTAATAGCGTACAATATATAGAGCTGTTTTAAGACTATAGAATTCAAGAGAGAATCTTTAATTTTTTTTTTTTTTTTTAAATAAGCAAAAAAAAACAATAAGACGAGCTAAAGAAAAATATTGAAAGATATTTTGCTTTAGTAGTATTTCTATCGATTTGTAAGAATTCTTGAGAGAAAAGAGTATTTTCAGAATAAGGAATTTATCCAAAAGTTATATATATATATATATTTTGAAATTTTACAGCTTACAAAAATAAGAAATAAAAAAAATAAGATAAAAAATACTTTTGAAATATTGTTTATTTGCCTTTTGTATATTATGATTTGTTATAGTTTACAGTTATTTGAAAGAATGGATAATAGGGTACATTTAGCATTTCAGAATGTACAAAAGATGAATAAATAACAAGAATGTGATATTTGGTGAAGTTATGGGAAAAATACTGGAAATAAGATCCTCGGGTATGGAATATCGTGGAAGATATATAGATCCTCTGTACAACATGCAGAATATACTGCCAGGGGAAAGAAAATTATTACGTCCTGATGAACGAGAGAGGGGAGAGTTGATAGCAATATTTATCAACACTTGAACATGCGCTAGAAAAACAGGAAGTGACTGAGAATAGCAATAACATTAGAAGATTTTTCTGTCAAAAACTCTCTCGAAAATATAGCCACTAAGAATAGAGTAAACCCATAAAAAAAATAATTAAAGGTAATTTTAGCAATTATTTTGCAATTTTAAAACGTGGGGTTTTTGAGAAACGAAGCAGAATAAAATGTAAGTAGTTAAATAAACAAATAAATTGTAAATTTTACGTTTGGATGGAGTATTGGTATCATTTATTATTTGATGGTATCCTCGGGGCATCATATGTATATAAACAATAAATAATAAATAAGTCGGATTGTCTGTATGAAAATGCTGTTTAGAGTCTCGGAAAAATCTAATATATTTTAAAATTTATCAGTGTCAAGCCGAAACACTTTATAAAGTAGCTGCGATAAAATATAATTATTTAAAAAAATAAATCGATAGGTTGTATTAGATTTTCTTCAAAGTTGGAATACTATAATAGAATAAAGAGCAAAACGTCAGCGCTATAATAACAACCTTCCCAATTTGGATATCTGGTTGTTTCTCCACCCAGAACTTAATAGGACATTAGTTCGTTGTTACAGTTTCTCTTTCCGCTTGTGTCTAATAAGTTAATGCGCTTATGTCACCCCGTCACTTTACCCTGATGTTGGGCCAGATGCATACTTCCTCTGGCTCTCTGAATTAATCTGGGTGGGAATTTTCCTGTATTCTTTGACATCCAGTCACGTTTTCGGTCGTGATGTCACGTGCTTTTTTGGTTTATCCGGATGCATCAATCGGAGAATTTAAGCATCGATTTGTCTGATGGGAAAGTTTCCTTTAATATATTAACGAGAAATTGTTCGCCAGTTAATCGATTTGTAGTATATTAATAATAACAATTAAAAAAATATGTTTTTTTTTTCATTTACGAATTAATTTTATTCTCGTTTCGATCAGTAAATCAACGGTTCGGGTCTGCAACTTTAAGATGACTTCTCGATTTATGACGTGTTAAAAAAAAAGAGAGAGAGAGAGAGAGTTACAAATAGAATTGTCACGGGTAGGTAATTCGCCGATAAAGCATTAGGAATAGAAAAAAAAAACTAGCTGAACTTTTTTCAAAACCAATCAAGATACAGTTTCCGAACAACATGTGTAAGTGAAAGGATGAATGAAATGACAGTTTCAGAACAATAGCTTGATGAGCACGTGCTATGGGTTCTTCCCACTATAGTATCGCACGTGCTACCGGTTTAGATGGTAATTTCAGTAGTTTAGGGGAGGAGAAAGTGCGGATGACGTAATTTTGTCTGTCGTGTTACAGACAGAAATAGAAATTCGGTCCCCGAGGGGGGAATAGGGAATTCGCCAACTGGTAGTTAAAGGATCAATCTATTTCCCAAGGGAAAGAAGATTGTGCAGATTTTTCTTTTTTCCTGCCCAACAGAACTAAACTTTTTTCTATATATATATATATGCATTTTTCCTCTGTCTACACACCTCATTTTAAATCTATTTAATGTTGTAACGACATTTTGACCCGCTGGCATTCGTTTAATGAATAAATGTCCTTAAAGAGAATTCGACTCTACTGCTGAATACAGCATTTCTACAGAAAAGAAACCATTTCAGGAGTTGCAAAAAATACATTTTAAATCTGTTAAGTTTTTACTATTCGGTTTGGTTATTTATTGATCTGTAAAAGAATAATTATGATAATAATAAAATTAACATTATACCAGTTGAACATTCGAAGGAAGGTGTAGAATAATTATTAAACATGCAACATTTTATTGTAGAATATCAAAAATTAAAAACGAGAAAAATCAACAAAAAAAATGGTATTAAAGTAACGTCGGTTAAAATATAAATATCTGGTTAATATCGTAATAAAAATTATTTTATGTAGCGTAAAAACATCTTCATTAAATCTTCTGTACGAGTAAATCTTCGAAATTCGAGGGTTGTTAACAATTTCATTGTTTTCGCACATATAGACGAAATATATATATTTATATACAGTACAATATAATCTTATGCGCTATAAATACAATCAAAAGCTTCTTAAGAATTTTTAATGTCAATAAATATGAATGCGTTGTGCGAGTCGAACATTTTAGAGAAGACGGAGAAAGAGCTTCTTTATCGTTACAGATCTACACAAATGGTTTATAACCGGCTATATAAAACAAACATTAAAATTCTGTTTGACATATTCACTACTTGAAACAATTCTTACCGCTAGTTAAGATTTTATTTGCTATAAAACTACTCTTTTCCGAATGGCCAAACAGATTCGAAAATCGTTGGCTTAGTTGATATCAGCGATTCTATTCTGAAACGAACAAGGGATTAGTCGCAGATTTAATACGAGTATTTCGTTACGGAATTTATTTTCCTTACAGATTATGTCGGATGCATGGATTTATTCTTGCCGAAAATAAATTTTTTTCTTTTTTTTTTAACGAATTTTTCGCTGCTCCCATTCATCGATTGATAAATCTAACGCTGTTATTCTTACAATTATCAAACCGTATAAACTGCTGATGTTTCCTAAAAGTTTTAACATTTATAAACTCGATCGATTTTTTAAAAAATCGCATAAATTATAAACTAAATTTAGAGAGTAAAACTTAAATTTTAAATTGAATCGTTAGTTTTAAAATTATGCAGTTTATCTTCTTAAAAAAAGTTTCGTGCAAAATATTTTTATGAAGATAAATTCTACTTATATTATTATTATCTATACATCTCTTAGCAATATTCGATATTAAAAAAAATAGGTTCTCTTGATTGATAATAAAAGCGGAGTACCATTTTATTATCAATCATTACAGCAGTTCGTAAGTAGCGAACTAAGATGTACAAACATACACTATCAATAATTTATGTTGTATTGAATAAATTATTAGCTTCTATTTATCATTGTAATGTCTAAGAAACAAGACTGATTTACATTTGATGCGTTGAAATTTTAAGACACTAAATTTTTCATCTGCATCCAGACGTCTAGTAAATATATTCTTTACGACTTTTTTTTTTTTCCTTTTTAATTCGGAAACATCAATCGTTAATGCGCTTATACCCAATGCAGTTTTATATAAGTTAGTATATATAATGACGATTCATCACTTAAGATCTACATAAAACTATAAAGTGCTTTCGATGTTGCTTTATTAATAAATCGATACAGTTTTATTTATTTAAAGTTCGCATTTTTAGCTATTCCGTTAGAGAGAAAAAAAAAATGAATTTATGTATTCGCTTTGGCTGTCTGGCTAGTTTGTTAAGAAAATATGTTTTGATATCTCAAAAACCAAACTTTGTAAAGTATTGAAACTTTAAGAGATCATTTCTTATTATCGCAACTATGTGAATATTAATTTTGAAGTTTCTAAGTGGTCTTTTTTTTATAAGATGGCGGCCACTTCGAAAATGTAACAATCTGTTGTACACAAATGCATTGTTTTGTTTTAAAAAATGAATGTTATTTTGTCTAATACCTGAATTTTTTGACTTTTGATATAATTCTGGTTTCGGCGAGAGTTAGAAAGAGGTATAATAGGAAAAATAAGCCATTCGGAATAGATAGCCATCTGCGTTATATTATTTTTTCTTTATCGTTGCCAGTTGTGGAGTGCTGAATATTATTCAGTTATATCTATCAGACTATTTTGTTTCAACACCCCGAATGTCATAAAATACTGTATTGAAATAAGAAAAAAGGAAAAACAAGTGATATGCTAGATAGTCATTCCACTCTGGAAGCGATTCACCAAACTTCTATTCCTTACAAAGTTTTATTGCTCTATATTGTCAAACGATCTTTCCTCGACCGCAGTCATTGTACTCGGTTATATTTGCCTGGTTTCCGCCTGGAACATGACTTCCGTAGGGGAAATTGAGTAGGGGAAAGAGAAGAGAGCTGATCGAACAGCAAGTATGCGCGGGGATTGGAGACACGATATTGAATCACAAATCATTGGGTCACTCACGTGATTCTGTTAAAGCTGCGGGGTATTCTGGGTAAAATCCTAGTAATCTGTTCCAAAACTTGCTGAGTTAGCAGTCGGTCTCATCAAACAGTCGACCTGACTTCTCTTACCGCATCTGTTACCTTGTTTCTGCTACCTTACGCCGAATTAGATTCGAAATTGTTGATCAGACCACATTTTATATATATTGCAATTATGTTTTGCAATTCGATTCGCATCGTTTCCTTATTTATTAAGTTATAAATTGCATCGAACCGTCTTAGTTGCTGTATTAATGCTACTACAAAGCTAGTTTTCTAAACTGTGCAATAACTTCTTATAAACGAAGTTCGAGAATTAAAAAAAGGAGAAAAAAATACGAAGAAAGCGTGTTTATAAGGAAAATAATATATAGAAATTTATCGCTTCACGATCACAATTTTATTGCTTTTCTCATAAATAAACTAATTCGTATATTAATTTAACTATCACACTTGCGACTCGTGTAAAACAACAAAACAGCATATAAGCTGCGTGACAGTTAAAGTCAGAATTTTCTACACCGAAACAATAAAACATATAACGAAATTACTGTTTTAAAAATAGAATATGTTGTAAAAGTTGTTAATTTTTTTTTATTGAGACGAAGAAAATTTTAATGCGAAATTACAATTTTGTTAATTTTGGAATCAAAAGATGGCGCTACCCATTCTTTGCTTTTTATGCCAAAAATTCCTCTTTTTCAAAATTGTATATTTTTGAAATTTCAAAACAATAAAAAGACACGACGACAGAAATTTAAAAATTAAAAATTAAAAAATTCTAGTAATAATAATAATAATAATAACAGGAATTAAATTAAATTTTTCTTTATTTTATTTTATGTATTAAGATAAAAAAAACTCAAAACTTTTAGAGAATAAAAGAAAAATGCTTATATAAACTCGAGAAAAGAGTAATAAAAGTTTTTATTACTTATATTTCTACAATAATTTTTTATATTTTTATTGTCGGATTTTATTGCTCTTTTTTATAGCATTGTTTACATGTTCCTTTTATAATAATGCATTGAAAAGAAAAAAATTTAATTGCGGAATATATAATGCTTCCAATATATATTAAGAAACTCGTAGAACTAATATTGTACTTAAGGAATAGTTTTAAAAAATATTTATTAACTGATTAATATTTAAACATTTTTTAAAAATTTAAGTAGAAAAATGAGTACTTAAGAAGAAAGAATTTTTTAAAATATATATAATTTTTTTCCTTTTAAGAAAAAAAAATATATACAGTATATTGCATTTTGAAGAAGTTATAAAGCGAATTTTGTCATCCAGAATGTACAAGATGAAAAAGAAAAATTGTCTAGAAGAAAAACTAGTCCAACTGAACTCGTAATAAGTTGAAATAAATTGAAATATATTAATGTAGATTTTATTATAACGAATCTGAAGTTGCTACTTTGAAAAATCCGTCTCGTTTTATACATTCCTGAATTTATTCTTTGACTCTAAAAAATGCCAAACTTGTAAGATAAGAATGTTACGACTGTAAGTTAATTGATTACTAGCAGTAAAACTTCTAAATTTAAATTTTAACACGAAATTTCTAGAAGTAAATAAACAGAAAAAAATAGATATATATAAAAAATTGGCCCTAAAAACGTCTGTCGTGAAGTAGTTAAAACTGTCATTTGGTCTCTTCGACCTCTCGGATATAGATTTAGCCAAAGAACCTTGAAAAAATAAATAAAACCAAAACATGTTTATAAAAGTGTTTTTTTTTTTTTTCGGGAGACAAGTTAAAAAATCGTGTTAAAATTTTTATTTTCTAAATAAATTTTCAATGAGTACAGATTTATTTTTTGTTAAAAAAACGAAATAAGTTATGAGTCAGCGAGCAGGTTTCACTCCGTAAAAACAAGTTGAACATAAGATTTATTCGATTAATATTGACGTTAGTTCGTGTTCTTTATCAATTAATTATCCCGATTTGGTTCATTTATATCTAAGCAACCACAAAATCCTTATTCTTTCTATTGTTTTTTCAGATTAAAATGCGAGAAAAATAATTTTATTTTAGTATTTATTCGCGTACATTATATTTAACTATAACTCAAAAATGCTATAGAATGACATCATCTCCACACGCAATGCATATTATACTAGTATAATAATACAGAAAATTTTTTATTGAATTAAGCAACAGTATATAACTGCATAATCGTTGTTAACTTTGTTATCACGTACTGATTGAGCCAAAATAATCCAATAGAACTACTGCTTTCCCCTATTAATTTATTTTTATAGCTTTCTTTCATCGTGGTAGACCAAAATAAGATAATTTTAAGATGAAATAGATACAAAATGGACATTTTTTTAAACTTCCTATCGATTTTTTTCCTTTTTAATTTAAATTATAAGATATATATACTGCGATCCACTATTATTCACAAGGTCACGTGAATGTTATTCTTCACGCACAGTGCTAGTGTTATTTTTGTGTAGCGTGACTGCTTTTGCCACTTTCAATCATATTATGATGTGGTTTTTGTCAGTTTGATTAATTTTTAATACTTTACGTGTCATCTGAAACTTTAAATATATGTTTACTGTTTTCAATTTAAATTATTATTATTATTTTTATATATAATCGTTATAAAATATATTTTGTAGTAAACAATGCTGCAAGATAACCGAATTTTTATCAAAGAGAGTAAAAAAATAAATAAATAAAGAGTTCAAAACTTCAGAAAGATTTTTATCTTCTTAATAAAACTTCTTAATAGATATATATATATTTATAATAAAATGCAAGTTTGGAAGTTTGTTGCAAGAGCTCGCTTGCTGCTGTTCGAGATAGCAAAGTGCAATGAATTAAGAGAGAATTAATGAGATTGTAAATGAAATATGTTGAATAGAGGAAAGAAAAGCGCTAACTAGCAACCCTGCAGAAATCGATATTTTAGAATGGTGATCGATAGACTGAGATCAATTAGCCACAACTAATGACATTAATTAATTAAGATGCTCTTGACATTAGTTAACCTCCTGACATATAAATTTAATTTTGTAATAAAGATATCTTCTTTTATCACTTCCATTAATATGTTCTTAGCGGAAAAAAAAACAATTATTATTATTTTTCATTATTTTATATTTATGGTTGTTGTTTTAATCAAAACTGTTTCATTGCATCAAACACATCAAACTCTAATCATAGATATATATATATTTTTTTTTGTTAAGCAAAATAATAATTAAATATTGAACTTGTTGCATACATAAAAAACATATATATACTGTATTATCAAAGTTTAAGATCATTTTTATAGATGAACAATCGATAGCAACTTAATCCTTAACTTCAAACAGATATTGGATACGGCACATTTTATATGCTTTCAATCAAAGGGGGATGCCAAGAAGTGGAGCATTGCGATGGCTTTAACTGGAAATACGATAGGCATTGTTAGAGTTTGGTATTTATTTATTAACGAAAACCCATACAAAAATATTGAATTTTCAAATTAAGAAAAAATAAAAAGCAAAACTTTTACGTTACATAAAAGAAAGGATATTGTTTCTTTTAATAACATTAGAAAAACTTTAATCGAAGTACACGTAAATAAGGGGATAATGGCTCTAAAAATTCCGATAGTTTTGAAAATTTTAGTGTATACATTTCCGGCATAATTAAGGAAATATATATTTAAATATATATATTACAAAGCGTCGGCATCAAGATCCCCGATGTCATATTTATGATGAACGATTTCAATAATGAATTTTTTGAAATTTATCTTGACCAAGATCGTGTTTCAAAGGACAACTCAAATAAAAATGGTTTATGGCTTTAATCTCTTTCTAAACATTAACGTTTATCTCGTTTAATGAAAAATACGAATAAGTACGCAGCATTTAGAAGCGGAGGAAACTTTTCCTGAGATAAATACTTTTGTGATGAATAATTTGTTTGTTTATTTGCTTTGTTCAAGCACAAGCAAGAATTTAAGCTTGATGTAAGGCTAAGGGGATGTTGAAAATCTTTTCTTCCCATAATTTTTAATATAAAACATTAGAAATTTAAGAATTATAAAATCATATATATATATATAATAAAAGTGTGTATATCTGTTAATATATTAAAATTAATTGTGATAGGATGTTTAAGAAGAAAGAAGACTCGACATCACAAGTTAGAGGAAGGTGAACGCCCTTTTCTATGGACACATCTTTAGAGACAAGAGTTCACAAGACCTTGCAATTATCCTTTCCAAGTCAAAGTAGTAAATCTGACACACAGGTAGACCTATCCTCCTCTGAATCACCAGTAAGTTTACGATCAGTACCTCTGTGGGTGTCCATGGATGACATAACGTTTAGCTTTGGAGCTCGTTATCTTACTTGCAGGGTTTACATTACTTGTTACTTTCCCAACTGCACTCAGTCGGTGTCTCGGGAATGATTCTTTGTCTAAATTTATCCAAGTTTAGTTTGAAAAAATAAAACAAGAGAGGGAAAAAAAACCGTTGTGTCTTAAGCATTTTTCTCGACTACTGCATAAATCTCGAATAAAAAGAGTTACATTTATTGTTTCTGCA
The DNA here is from genome assembly GCA_011317285.2 of Androctonus mauritanicus. NCBI lineage: Eukaryota > Metazoa > Arthropoda > Arachnida > Scorpiones > Buthidae > Androctonus > Androctonus mauritanicus. The sequence goes on from WUQG02046741.1 coordinate 22,446, forward strand.
TCTTAATCTAAAATATTTTATATGTTAACATATTTAAAACTGTAGCGCAAAATTGAATAGATATATAAATCTGATAAGCTTCTTACTGTTAAGAAGTTATTATAGTAGCAAGCAGCTATATAGATTTAAGATGCCATTTTATCGCTACACAACGATAGATATTCGATATATATATATATAAAGTTAAGATGGTATTTTTAATGCCGCACAAGCTCTATATAGAGTATTAAGATGCCATCTCATATTATAAATAGATAGAGATGTCAGATTTACTAAGCTTATGATATATGAAACTAGGATTACTAAAAATTTTTCTAGATGAATAAAAGAGAAGAGATAACGACTATCGAAGCAGAATTTTTGAGTTTCCGAAGAGTCACTAATTTATGAGAATAAAGCTTATTTAACTAGAATTCAAACTATGACGAAAGGAAAAGCAATTTAAATGCAAAAGAGGAATTTTCTAATTAGATATTATGGTAGGTTGAAGGAATTGAATTACCTGAAATTCGTTTAATTCGCTGAAACTCATTTTTATAGAAACTCCATCGAAAAATAAAAATAAAAATTCCAATTTTCATTAATTCCTATCATTTAATAATGAAAAGATAATCGAAAAATTTTTATTATTATTATTATTTTTTTTTAATTCTTTTTTTTTTCCTTTTTTTATAATTTTCGTTATTATTATTTGTGAGAAATGTGTTCTCTTTAATTAGTAATTCAGCTGATTAAAGTAGATTAAATTTAACGAGATAATTTTCCTTTTCATCTCCACTTTTCTTCCTCTGTTATTATTATTATTATTATTATTTTTTAAGAAATCATGTTTTAAATAAATCTTTCTACAACAGCAATAATTGAAGAAGATAAATTATTTATTAATTCAATTTATCAAAGAGAAACCGTTGAGAAAAGAGAGTCTAAATTAAATTTAGCATTAAATTAAACTTAGATCGAAACGAGAGTAATAATAAAAAATAAATTAAAAAAAAATATGTTATTTAACACAAAAATAATGTTAAATTATGTAAAATAAAGGTAAATGATGTAAACTATTTTTTATGCAATAATTAAACAATGTAAAGTTGGTCAATTAACCTATTAAAGTAAATTTAATAATGTAGAATAATATATTTAATGCTTAGTTTCCGATTATTTTCGTATTTTCGCTATTTTTTTTTTTTTTTATTAAAAAAAATATATATCTACTTTTTTTTACAGTTGAAGTTGTGAAAAATTGCAATTTTTTAGCCTTCTTAAAGGGGAAAAAATAGCAAAATTGTATTGATAACATTATAGATTTTTAAGCGATAAAAATAAAGAAAAAATTAATTGTTGTTTTGCTATCTGTTTTTAGTAATTTACTCTTCGTTAGAATCGATTATTTTGGGTGTTACCTGAATATTTAAATATTCACGATTCGAAAGAAGTGGTAAACAAATAATTCTATTGTTTTTGTATTTGATTAACCTGCATTTATCTCTGGCAACAGTAGTCATGCGGCAGACCATTATTTGCTATCCTTACGTCAAGTCTAACGTCATAAATAACCGTAAACACACAGGACGGGGAAACTTCCCCACACAGAGATAATCCTCGCTACGAATAGTTTTCGCAAAGTGACAAGATGACAACTGACTAGACCACACACGTTCTGAAGTCGGTAGATCGAGTCACATACACGTACGAATCAAACCAGAGAAGAGAGGGGAAGGAAAAAAAAAAAAAGAAAAGGACTATAAATGTCTTCTCTGCACACCTACTCAGTAATGCTGACTGTCAAAAAATTCCTCCCTCCAAAAAAGTCCAGATATCTTCTAAATACCGTTCGGTGGAGTGTAAACATTACAGAATTTTCCATTGGAACAAGATCGATTCTTTTTAGATGTATCTGACCAGACAAAGAAGAGCTAGATCAAGTAGCCTAGAGGCGACGTGATTGGTTTTATAAGTTAGTTTCAACACCTTGTTCACCTGGAAAGGAAAATCACGGCAATTATGATGAGTGCAAAGCGTGACAGTGCACGTGACATCACGTGAAATTCCAGTTAAGGAAATTAATTGCTACCGTACGGAATCCGATAGAGGGTCGTTATTTTTTGGTGACGGATGGACTACCACATCACCTTTAATCTCTAACCTCCATGACCTTATATTAGCTAGGTGTTGAGGCTAGGTGTTACCGTAGGGTCGTCATTGTCTAGTAACTTTCAAGGTGATTTTAATCATTCTTAGACAAATTACAGGATTGACGAATGGACCGTCTTGACCGAATTCTCTCTCTCTACTCTCTGTTTTAGTATAACTTTACATAACAGCAATCCTGTTAAAGGCTAAAGGAATTTTCGGGTCAGTAAAGAGAATGTCTAATGTCACGGATGCTTTGCACTCTTTAGTAACACATTTCTAGATGTTTGCGAATTTATATTAATGGTGATACGCTTATTGGACCGTGATATATATAAATTAATATTTTCGATTATTTTTCACGATATTCAATGATCGATACGTTTAACAGCAATCAGTATCTTAACGCATTCTGGAAAGTTTCTCAAATTTCGCACTTCACTTCTAGATTCGATTAATTGTAAATTTTTAAATATTAAGTACGTCAGTTTAAGTCTATTTATATTGCTTTTTTAACAATAAATTAAGTTAGATTAACGTAGAGGAAGCACTCGAAACATCCGAAGCCATAAAAAATAAATAAATTGGGTGCAAAGTGTACTGTCCACCTTTTGTTGTTAAATATGAAACGCCTTCTTAACACTTTTAAAGCTTTTGTTCTTAAGCGTGAAGAACAAATAGATAAAAATCTTGAAATTTTAATGATTTTTTTTAACATTCTATCAGAGGAAAGTAATCGATTTTAAATCGATATTTCGACAATTTCAATTTTTCATGCGTTACTTCTCTACGGATAAAAAGGACAAAAATTTGTCAAATCTGCAGTAAATATCTAAAAATTAAAAATTTATTTCTTTATAACTATAATAATTCTCAAGTATTATTGAAAGAAATTGTCGAACGATGTTCCAAAAAAATAAGGAAAAAAAATTATTGAGGAAAAGTAAAAAAAAAAATGTTTTCAAAGTTAAATATTTTAAAAACTAATCGAAAAAACAAGAAAACAGAACAAAAAATAAAACATGTCGTATAAGTTATTTAAAATTATATTGTAGTTTAGAACTTTTAAAGATATTACTTTCCTCGATAATAGGGCTATATACTTAGTTTAAAATCAAGCAGAAAGAGTTTGAATTTTTAAAACTGTGCGATATTTATTAGTACAGAAAAGTCTTTTAAAGAGATAAGTTTTACGAAAAAAAAGTTATTTTATATTATTATTATTATTATTTCTTTTCTAAAATGGCATCCAGTAGCGATCCGATTACACACGATGCACAGATGACATTTATTCAATCCAACTTAAGCTATATAAAAAAAAAGAAAAAGTTGGATCAATGGTAAATGCAGAGATACAATCATCGGCAATCAAAAACAGATGGGCTGTCTCAGCAGTTAGCACAACTTCTACCATAGATCACTATTACAAGCCAGATCCTGTTGCATTCACTAGCACAATAGTTGATGGATGGGTCTGTTTTCGTTCGCGTCTCGGGAGTGGACGATCTTCTAATTAAAGGAGAAGTTAAGCCAATATCAGAAGCTAAGATTTGTCTTTCCTGCTTCACTTAGATTGGGAAAAGTTTTCTCTTCGGAAGCAAATCATGACCGGATTGAAAGTAGTCGTTCCAAAAACACAAACTAATTGGTCCAGCGTCGTTATAGCTCCGGTTTGCTTTTTATTGGACGTGAATGGGAATTAAGCTTAACCTCACTGCCTTTGCTAGGTATAGTCGTGAACGAAGTTCCATTATCCTTAACTGCACCTTAGTTAAAAGCACACTCGAAACAGTTCAGAGTAACGACGCACTTCTCACGTCACCGGAGACAACGACTTCTATGTAGATCGATCTTTGATGTTAAGCCACTGACCTAAAATAGTCCCCATAGACGTCAGTTCGGTCTGACTCCAGAGAATTTCTTCTTCTTTGCTTAATACTCTCCCACTCGGCTATATAAGAGCCATTAACAAATCCGATCGAACTTACCATTAGCCAGATTTAATTTTAAAGAAAATCGATTTATTTTTAGAACCATTTCCAACCAATTTTCCTAAACTTAATTAAAAATTAATCGGAAAAAATGATGATGATAATAAAACAAAATTTGTCGTAAACAGAAACCATTATCAACTAATCAAACACGCTCATGATTTTTATTTTTATTTTTTTTTTTTAATTTATAAGATCAACAACAATTTTCTAAACAGATATCTATATAATTCATGCTCTTAATTAGGTAAGGTTTTTTTTTGTAATCACTAAATTTATAATTTCGTTCGGATAATAATCTATATAAATTTGTTTTCTTTATATTTTTGCAATTCGTCTGCACAGTTTTTAATATAAAAAATAATTATAACGCACTTCATTAATTTTCCATCAATTATTTTATAATTTAATGACAATTTTATCAACAGAAAAAAAATATGTCGATTCCATATTTTGAAATATTTATTATTTTATTTTTAAAATAAACATTTTTGTAAATTAAAATTATTAATAAGTTATGAAAATATGTTGTGTTTTTCTTTCTAAAAAATTATGATGATACAAGCATTTAAAAATTGATAACAAATTACAAATATTAATAAGATTTATAAAATTAAAAAAAATTCAATTAATTTAATTTTTTAAAATCGCTTTTATAATTGCTAAAATATTCAACAGGGAAAAATTTTTCTAATGGGTTGCGATTTTCTTCAATAAATTATGTGATTTATTGCGACAAGAAAATAATATTATGAAAAAAAAAATGCAATTTAAGGAATTATATTCTTAATTATTGCCTAAATAATTCCATAAATTGTGTATGATAGGGAATTATTTAGGGAATATATAGGTTTTATTATATCTTAATGATATAATAGGACCTATATATTCCCTATAAAAATTCTTAAATCAAAATCCTTAATCCTTTTAAATGATGATTTAAGTATATTTTTCCCTAAATCACATTAAATCCCATTTCATGTGATTTAGGGAAACATATACTTAAATCATCATTTAAAAGGATTAAAGATTTTGATTTAAGGATTTTTGTAGGGAATATATATAGGTCCTATTATATCATTAAGGTATAATAAAGCCTATATATTCCCTATATAATTCTCTATCATGCAATTTACGGAATTATATTATTAATTATTACCTAAATCACACGATTTAGGGAATTATTTAATGATGATTTAGGGATATTTTCCCCTAAATCATCATTACGATATAGGGTTAAAAATTTCTATATATTAATAATATAATAGAATTTTTTTCCTATATAATTCCCTAGCATCCAATTTAGGGAATTTTGCATGCTACTATATATCTTGATGATATTTTTTCCCCCATACTATGTTTTGTTTTCTCATAATAAATTCTTAAAAATTATCATGACATTAAAACAATAATAAGTTGCAAATATTAATGGAATTTGTAAAATAAAAGTCTATAAATTAATTTTTTTAATTATTTTTATAATTTTTAAGATATACAGTACAATCGAGAAAAAATTTCAAAATCTGATTCTTCCTTTAAATTGTATTATTTAGGGAATTATATAGGGAAAAATTCTAATACGTTTACTCCTATTATTTATATCATTATCTGTATATATATATATATATATTTTATCGTAAAAATTCTTAAAATTAAAATAACAAAATTATAAAAATTTATGAAATAAAATTCGATCTATTAAAATGTTTTAATTGTTTTTATAATTGTTAAAATATATAGTTAGGAAAATTTTTTCTCAATTAGACTTTTCATAATGACATTATTTAGGGAATTATTATGAATATAGGCAATTATTATATTGGCTATAGTTAAAGACTTTATAAGAATTTTTTTTTAAAGAACTTTTTTGCATAACTTATAATTAATAAAGAAATGCCATTTTGTAATTATGAAGGAAACCCTTATAAAATTAAGTTCGCTGAACCACTCTAGGGAAAAGCTAGACAATCGCGTTTGAATATGTGACACGTATTATAGCGGAGCCAATGTAATATAATTATTGATATTACTAGGAAGAGAGATTTTAATTGCTGGCTCGCTAAACGAGAAATTTTCCGACTCGAGTTGTTTGTTCAGCTTTATCGAGTAATGAAAGAAGAGAGAAAAAAAAAAAATCTGTAGAAGAATGACAGATGCGAAGCCATTTGACGGAAATTTAGAATTTCAAAGTGTTTATGTTCGTCAATTGTTTGCTTAAGAATAATTAATTAGATTTTCCTCGAAATTCTTCTCGACAAATATAAGCCACGATAAGATGCCAACTTTTTAACTACAAACTTGAGCTTTATCTTCTCTACAGTTTTAAAATTAAATGTAGAATTATATGTGTATATATATATATATATATATATATATATATATATAAAAGAAAATCTCTTGTTTGGGTTTATCAACATTTAAAAGAGGATTAATTTTCTAAAGCAAACTAATTTAAAAAGAATTCTTAATTTCTGTAACGTATCTGGTTTTTTTTTCCTGATACGATCTTGAAATGACTGTTTTATGATACTATTTATTGCGTTTTTATTGTAAGTTAATTATACTTTTGTTAAATTTGCTTGGTTCGTAATCTT
>WUQG02046753.1:0-10454 GCA_011317285.2 Androctonus mauritanicus
CAAGGGGGATGCAAGAGAAAAAATGTTGGGAACTGCTGATCTGGACTAATAATTACATCCTTGAGAAAAGGTTTAGATCCTCCTATTTTGGCTATGTAATTTTTTAAAAAAGCTATATCACCTCAGGCTATTGGGTAAAAGTGGGATTTTTGGAGAATGACTGAGAACTAACCATCCTCTCGTCCTTTTATACACTCCTCTATATGCCACAGATGTCATTAGATATCATTACTATTCTCACAAACCACTGCATGAGTTAAAAGTTGAGAGATTTTTGTTTTAGTTTTGTTTATATAAACATCATAAATCAGCTATGCCATAACATGGTGGCATCTACAATAATAAAAATTATTTAAAATTCTAATAAAATGAATGATTTTTGTATAATTTATTGATCTACATGTTGTTTAGGTTTTATATGCTTATTTTTAGCATTATTTTGCAGTTAGTTTCAGATAATTTTCCTTTTGAAGTATAAAATTATTAGAAGTCATGCAGATAAATCATGTGATTTGTCCATTTAATTTATTGACTTGAAGACATAGGGATAAAATAATGTATTGCTATGAAATTTTTAAAATATACTTAGAACATATAAGGTGAAATTTTTTACATAACAATTTTTACAATTTCATTTTATTCCAAGTTTTATTGCATCTTATTTTTATAGTTTTTTTATAAAAGAAATAAACTATGATTTTTATTAATTTTTTTGGCACCATATAAAATGCAGCCAGATAGATAGGATGAAAATATGTAAGTACACACTCTGAGAGTTCTAATGATTTTAATACTTGTATTATGATGAAAAATGTCCTTGATGCAATAAAATATAAAATTTTATGAATATTCAGCACTAATTGGCAAGTAAGTGAAATTGTGTAATGTGGCAGTTGAAGGATTCAAGATTCATTAATTATAGATTATTTTATAATAATTATTATAACAAAATTATAAATAGATCCAAAATAGTTTATTTAAATCATTACATTGGTTAAATTTAGTATATTCCAATAAAACAACAAAATACCATCATTATTCAAATTTTATATATAAATAAAAAATATATTAAGAGATATATACAACTGGAATAATGTGTAATCATTGTTTTGTAAAGTTAAATAGTGTTATATAATTGCAAAACTTTTGGAAAAATACAGTAAATATATTATGGATACTCATATTATTGAATCCGACACTTGGCAATAAATGCCAAGTGTCTAGATTCAATACTGAAATTTTTTTAAAACAGAAATAAAATTGTTTTTATAAATGTCAGTCATTATTTAAAATTGTGTTTTATATTTCTGTATATAAAAACTGAAATGATCCAGCAGAAAATAAATCTTAAATGTAAATAGCAGTTAATAGTGTTTGAATATAAATGAGATGGCAAACTTCTTATAAAAATCATTGTTGTGTGAATTATTTCTACTTTTAAGAATTAAAATATATGGCAACTTTTACATTATATTATTGATTTTATTTTATAATAGAGTTAATAAAATATTTTTATAAATAATATATTTTTAAAAATTCAGCTACTACTTCAACAAAATAATTTTTGATTTGTATGTATTATTTTTTTCTAAATTGGGACTGTTAATTGCAATATTATAATGTGAATCAATTAAATAATTAATGTTTATTAATTTTTTGTTAATTATTTTAAACTTATTATATTAAATAAAGTAAATAATATATAATATTTTTTAGAAAATTTAAAAAATAATAATACATTTACAGAGAAAACTAAAAATATTAATTATTGGTTTAGAAATGATAAAATTTTAAAATTTAGAAAACTGAGAGAATTTTCTAAAATTTTTTCATAAATAACAAAAATTTGTGTATATAAAATTAAAAATATTGAGAAATTATAAAAGAATTGAGAAATTTTCATTAAAATTAGAGTATTTAAATTTATTAAAACATTAAGTTTATTTTCACATTAGCACACTAGCCAACTAAGGTTGAGGGTGTGATAGGAGAATCTTACAAACATGCTAGACCACAGAATGCTGGATTAAAGAAGTTCAACCTGTAAAAAGATGGATTTTAAATTATTAATTATTGAAAAAAATCTCTAATTTTATTACTCTTGTTTTGGAATCTTTTTATCAGTTCACTTTTAGTAGTAATAATGAACAATTATATAATAATTAAAAATATTTTTTTATCTAAATAATAATAATAATAATAATAATGAGAAACTTGCATACAATTTATTTATTAATTTAAAATAGTTAATTTTAAAAGAAAATTATGCCTGTACTTTGAATATTACTATAAGAAACTTTAAAATCCATATATTTGATCCATAAGAAACATTTTAAAACAATAATAATAATGTGAAAGCAAATGCAGTTTCATTAACTTGATATTTCTCATCTTTGCAAATAAATGTAATGATTTTCACTGCACTATAATCTGTTCTTTAGTTTTATTAAACATCCTTATAACATTAAGTCTAGGACTACCAAGCTGTTTATGCCTTAATAAACCAGAAGTCTTAACCATATAATTTTGATGGTAGAAAAAGAGAATTATGTTTACAATCTAGTCAACAATTATCTCTAAATCCACCAATGAGTAAAACCTGTTTTGAATTATCCCAAAGTTAAATATCAGGTCATTTTGTAAGAAACCTAATTAATTTTCCTTGGATCTTTGTATGTAATCTCAATGGATATCATACTTGTTAATTTGAAGCAAGTATATCTATGGTTGAAGCAGACAGTTAGATGCATACCAATCCTGTGTTAATTCTAAAACATTGAATCCTTAATGTTGGCTCAATGACCTCCTTTCTGTTTTTAACAACAAAGATAGGTTCATTGAATTTGTTTAAAATAAAAAGGTTAATACTTACTAGAAACTCCAATAAGTATTCATGTCTTTGATGTTCTTGTTTTTCAAAACTGTATGATGAGAATAAGCATCAGAATCAATGAATAAATTAAATTGATTCTTATATCTTTGAATTATATCCCAAATTGACTCTATTGACAAAATTCACTAAATGTAAAATTGTTGTTGGCAGAAGTTTGTTTTGGCACAAGGAAAATATGCAGAGAAAAAATAAGTTCTCTGCTAGCATAATTTTCTTCAAGTTTTGCTAACAAAATTATTAGAGCTCTGGAACAGAATTGAAACAGGAATGACTGAAATATTGGTTAACTTTAGTAGAGATACTATTATACTAAAGCTAACACACACAAGCTTGCAAATAAGTTAGTAAAGATATAAGTCTAAAGATCACTTTCAGAAATAAAAATAAATGGTTTGTCACTTACAGTTAAGTCCTTATATATAGGAGCTCTTATAATGTGAAAGCTCTTGAATAAGAGCAAGATCATAGCAGCCTCTCAAAAGCAATCAATCCAAAGGAGAGAGGTGACCTTAGAATGCTGGAGATTGATTTACACCAGCATCAAATCTATAACACATCCATTCACTCATCATGAATGATGTATCTGAAGGTACATTAAAACACACAGAATCTTCATCATTACTGATGAATCTGGCCAGATCCTGTTTCTTTGCAAGTTCCATTGCAGGAACAGTCACTAAATAAGTCTGTTGGGCAGGCTTAGTATTAGGATCCAAGAATATTTCAAACGGTTCCAGATTCCTTCTGTAGAGTCTAACTCTGGTTGAAAGCACAGTATATATTTTTTTGTGTCTATTATCCCAGAAGGAAGTCTAGAATCTACAGATCTGGTCTCTTACTAGCATTAGAGATGCAGCAGAGGACACAGAGAAAGCTAATTGAGAAAAGTATTCCTGTTGTTGAAAATCATTGATAACACTGCTTTCAGCCCTAAAAGATGATCAGAGTTACCATCCAAAGATTTGTTTTTAGAAACTATGCAGATTCAAAAAAATTGGAGGAAGACTAATAATCACCATTTGATTATTTTTCAGTACAGATTTAAGATTAAATAGATTAGGTTTTTAGTGAGGTTGTCATATCTTGAATGTTCATGATACTGCATTTTTCACTACTACAGTCCATTCAACCATCAGCATAATATCTCACACCTTGATTTGGGTAGAATCAGAGTGCCTTTAACAAAGGAAGGAGCTTAAACTTGAGTTCTTTATCAATATTTGTTATCTGTTGCCCTCTATGACAAAGACTTGGAATAGGAATCTATAGAGGGGAAATATTATATTAGTATTGATTATAGTAGCTTCTCCAATTAAAATGTAGTTTCCTTAATCTTAATATAAGAATATTGCTCAATATTTTCTATAAGGTGGGAAAGACACCTACCTTATAGAGATTACACCTGAAGATGTTTATAGAGGAATGTAAGGATTTGTTGGTTTGAGTCTAACTTTAGCATGAAATGGATAAACATTCAGCACAGCTGAATCAATTCCATACCACCTCTGTACACACTCAAATAAATCCTCTACGGTCCACTCGATAACATTAAGTAGAAAAATCCTTTGATCTCTTGTTTGAACAATTATTTGCAAACTTGTCTTTGTTGAAAAAACCTCCACTAATTTATCAGCACTTTATTAATACAATTTTTTATTAATATAATTACTTATAATTTTAATGGCCTAAGACTAATTTTTAAATACCTAAAATTTGCTTACTCTAAAGGACATTCCTCTAAATATCTCATAAAAATAGTACACTCTCCATTCCTGATTACTAGTTTTTTTTAACTGTTGGAAAAAAATGTTTATTTGAAACTGATTGGTTAGGTACCTCAGTCAAAAGATTTTTCTATCTTTTATTCATTCTTCCAAATATTAATTGCATCCTTTAAAACTAAAGATAACTTCATTCCTTTAAAAGATTGCTTTATACTATGAGTTCTGTAGGAAAATGATTAAAAAAAGCCAATCTTTAACAGCTATGAACTCAGAATTTTGCTGATAAACTGTTCAGACATTGAATAAATGGTAGTCAGGGTCCAGCGTGTGAAAGAAGGTAAAATAGACATCCTGTACAAAAACAATTTAAAGCATACTTATTTACAGCAAGCATAGTGAATAACAATGATGATTAGGTTCTTCAATGCCTAATTCTACCTGGCTTGGAACTAAAGTAATAAAGGAATTCAAGCTACTTAGAGTAATGACATAACTCTTTTTTGAATAATTGCAGAGAATATTTATTTTTTGATCTGAACTTTTGACAGGCTTTTTCCATCCGTTTCATATGGATTGTAGACAATAGATTCAGACTTAAGAATTTTTTATATGATTCATCTTTTCAGCCTGGCTTTTTAAATTCTTAATTTTCAGGCTGGTAGCTCTAAACTGACTAACTCAGACTAGCTACCTACATCATGAAAGTTGGATGCAATGGACTTCTCTAAATCCCTCCAAGATTTTTAAAGTTTTGAAAACATAAGGATTCTGCCAACCCATGCTATTTGTTCCAATTTCCCTCAGATTGGGAAGCAGAATTCACTCACTGTTTAATCTGCATATCATAAGAGGTGACTAAAGGGTGTTCTCTCTTTTCACTACTGTGACCAGATGACTAGAGACAAAAAAGAGGACATCATGTAGTAAAAATGGAGAACGTGGGGAAAAAGGAGGACACAAAAAAATAACTCCAGGGTGGTTATAATTAAACTGATCCTATTCAGGCCTGTTTAGCGCTCACTCTGGCTGCCGTACGCTATTGAAACTTGGTATATATGTTATGTGGACCCCTTCCACATGGTCAAGTTTCAGTGACGTACGGCACCCAGAATGGGCACTAGACAGGCCTGAATAGGGTCAGTTTTATTATAACCACCTTGTATTTTCTGCTTATAACAAAATAACAGTATACATTTAATTAATTTCAGTCAATCACTTGCATTTAAAAAATGTGTATTTGACAGGTTTATTTTACTTTTCAAAATATTATTTATTTTTTATTTTACAAAAGTATTTTTCTGTTAACTGTATGGATATAAATACTTTTCTGGTTTAATGTTTTCTAACAATTTTGTCTTGTTTAATAAATATTTGTAAAAGTCTTAAATTATACTGCAACATGAGGATACTTTTTACAGATTCTGTTTTTAATCTGTTTGTCATTAGTCCATTGTGATAAAATAAGAGAAAATATTCTCTCCACATTTGCATTGTACCCTGGTATACAAAAGAAATATTCAGCTATTTTGAAAAGCTCTGAATGACAGTCAACAGCTTTACTCTCTTTGAAATACTTACACCACTTCTCATTGCAAGTTAAGTCATCAAGTCCAGAATTTTCATTCACAAACTGCTTTAAATTACAAAACTGATCAATACATTTGACATCATCAATGCAAAGTCCTTTACTATCTAAATATCTTAAACATTTTTCAACTTCAATAAAGTCAAGCTCTCTCATATTAAGCCACTTAAAGCATTTGAATTCATTAAAGTTCTGAGTCTATTTTTTTAAATAATTTATGCATGACTGGTTCAGTGACATAGATTTCTCCATAAACTGCTGTATTTCTTTCATAAGTCACCATTTTTCTGCCTGTTTCAATATGTTCTTAGCTCTTGAACACACAAAGGAAGCATATAATCTATTGTCCAAAATCCCATAAACATAACTGAAAATATGGAATTGCATTCTCTTTCTAATTCATGACTTTTAGAATGAAATATTGACATCAAGGAATGCAAATGCCACAAATAGGCTTCACTTAAACTATTCTCAAAACACTGAATTAGAAGTTTAGTGGACTAGACTGAGATAAGAAATATGACTGTAATGCAGGATACATGTCAAGTATTCTTTCTATGGCAGGAAAGAGTGACAATCACCTAGTTTTAGAATGAGATAGCAACTGCTTATAGTTAATATCAACAAATTCACAAAACAATTTCAATTCTTCTGTTCTAACAATGTAAATAGAAAAGTAATTATGCAATTTTAAGATAATACACTATATATCAATTGACAAATTATCAGCTCCATGTTGTATAATATTGTGCAGAATATGGGCTGGGCAATCTATTCCTACTAGATTATCATTTACTGTTTTTTCAAGCTACTATAAACATTCTTTCCATCTGATTTACGATTAATACCCCCAAAATTGGTATTAGTATTATCCCCTGAAAATGCTACACAACACCTGGAGAACCTAATTTTTCCAATGTACCCAAAACATAAGCTGTTATGGTTTCAAAAGTTTCATTAAGACTTGATTTTAATTCGGTTAGTATGTGGGTGGGTGGGTGGTATATTTATTATGTTATATTTTGGCATGCTACTAAGAATTAATTGTTATTATAAAGATTATTTTTAAAATTTTAAATGAAATTTCAACTTTCAAACTTATAAATTCCGCAAACTTTCAGTCATACCATTTGGTCGTGATAAGCTTGGTTAAACGTGAAAAAGCTATAAATCATAAACAATCCACATTATGCATTCAAAGAGCTATCTTTTATTCTACTGACACTCTTAAAAGGCTCTCTTTTGCTAATTCTCTGTATTTCAGAATCTTCATCTGCGGTAGTAATTCGAGCATGACCTTTTGCTTTCATTGGTGAAACTGTTCCTCTTTCCCTAGTATGTCTTAGGTGTTTAATACTATTCTTGCAGTAATGCTGAATATGCTAGCCATTTCTCTAATAGTTTTTCCTTCTCTGTTTTTTTATTATTAACTTATTATTAATTATTATTATTATTTTGTAAGACATCAGTGATGTTTCCTTATATAAATATTAGTATGGATGCACATAATAATAATAAATCGTAAGTTTCATTTCGAATCACTTTATTACATTACAAACAATAATGCTCGATTTTTATTTTCATACCTTGTTGCGTTGGATACCGCGCAATGGAATCACCCAATAAGCAAATCACGTTGCACAGTACTGTCATGACTAATCGGTCTCGAATCAAATATTATCTGATAGCCGACCATACTCTTTCGAGGTGACAAACTTTTTGGCTGGAGCTGTATATGAAACCTACTTAGACACAATTTGAAAATTAAATTTAAGAAAAGATAATTTTATTTCTTTTATTTATAAATTAAAATTTAAAATTACAAATGTTATAATCATTCCATCACTCTATGCTCCATGGCTATAATAACAATTAACAACAGTATTTTGTTTGATCAGATTAGGGACCTTGGACATTTTTCAGTGACAGTCATATAATTTTTGTAATTATTAACTCTTGGAATAGTTAATCATTTTACTCTTCTTATTATTAAAAAAAAATATTTAAAATTTTTTTTAATGCCAAAAATGATGCTCCAAAAAAGTGAAGCCTGGGGCAGACTGCCCTCTCCACTCCAGGCTTCACTTTTTTGGAAATCATGCAGCATTATAAGTTACACCACTGCTTATAATGCTGCATGATTTCCATTGTCATGCTGGATATTTATTGATAAGTTTTAGATAATAGATTATTCAAGTTTTATTGTATTTTTCTTTGTTTTTTGTTTCAATTTATTAAACTGTATTAAAATATTTTGTTTTAAATCTAATTTCAGGCTTCCTCTCCCAGTTGTTCCTAGAACTGATCTAATACCAAAAGTTACAATAGATAGTTTAACAATAGCAATTGTTGCTTTTGCTATTACAATGTCCATGGCCAAAATCTTTGAGAAGAAATATAAATATGAAGTTGATCCTAATCAGGTAAATTGTTATTTTTTAATCTAATATTTATCTTATATTTAATTATTGATTCTTTTTATTATATATATTTTAACTTATTAAAGTTCAAAAAAATTTTGTCTATATACAAGCATATCTTGCTTTATAGTGCTTCACTAATATATGGTATAATAATGTATCTCAATTATATTCCATTTTTTTATTTTATATTGCAAAGAAAAAAATTATTTGCAAAATAATTCTTAGAATAAATATATAAAACATAAATTAATACTTGGATGGCTCAGGACCAGAGCCTTCTTGAAAAACTGGAAGTGTGAAACCTGAACCAAATCCAGATCTTTCAAAGTGATAACTGAATACTTTACCATGTGGCCAACAAGCCAAATTTTTTTAGGGTTATCACTATTTTGTACTCCATGAATAATAGTGCAAATATGTTTTTAGGCTTTTATATACATTAGCAAATGAAAAAGGCTGTGATTTGTTTTACAGTGAAATTTGCTATTCAGTGGTGATTTGGAACATAACTACTACAACAATGAGTTATGCCTATATATTTTTTGCCTTTATAATTGAAATAAATATTTCATTATAGAATTTTAGTATTTTATAAAATTCAAAATTTCTTTAAGACTTTTGTTAAAATAGAATTTTGTGATTTATTCATTGAAAACAAAATAAAATTAATGTATCAATGGTTACAATTTCTCTTAAATCTTCCTTAAAAATAATTCAACAATAATATTTTTAATTAAAAAAAATGCTTTCAAATAAATAGTTAATTAAGGATGCCAAATAATTTTATCAATAGTAATTTGGAAACAACTGAAATTAATAATTAAATAAATTTAAACTAAAGTGACTCCATGTATTGACTAATAATTAAACTGTAAATTTTAATATTTATCTGAAAATAAAATTTATTCTAACTCAAAATTGAACTGAGAATCTTCAGGATAATATTATATCATCTTACCCTTGAACACTAGGATACCAGACAAATTTTTTTCAGATAGCTTATATGAAAATTTAGGCAATTACATATTGAATTAAGCCAAACAGGTTATACTCCTAACTGAACTAACTGCATAGTTTCAAACTCTAAGTGGTAAAGCTGCTATTATATATTTGAAGTCCAATAGCTGAATTGTTAATGAATTATTTATTATTTAAAAATTGTGTGAAGAAATTAATTTTCCAGATGTCCTGATGATGTAATTGATATAAAGATGGAGTATAATTTACCAATGCATAGATTTGAGAAATAATAATGTGATTCTTTTTAAGATCATTTTATTATTTCAGTAGATTATAATAGTGCAAACAGTCATTTCAATATAAAATATATATATTATATTAAAATATTTATATTTAAAATGATTTTCCATGTTCTAAACTCAAATTATTTTCTATCATAATCCAAGAATAAACCAAATCAAGAAAATAAAACTTACTATAGCTATTCCATCATTGACAGTACTATTTGAAAAAAAAAAAAAACATACAAATACTCACTTCTTATTGGTTAAAAATGAAAGAAAAACTTCAAGTACAGGCATCCCTTCTATAACATGGTAGATAGGTTCCTGAAAAACAGCATGTTGTATGAAACTGTGTTATATGAGACCCAAAGCCAATACAAAAAGGAAAGATATGTTCCAAACCCAGTGAAAAATAAATAACTTTTTTTAATTCCACATAAGAAACTTAATTTTTATTAAGAATATTAATAATATGAAACATAAAGAAAGAAAAAAAATATGTAAGACCCTAAAAAACAATATTCATCAAACAAAAGGAAAGAAAAAAGTTTACAGCCTATATAACATTCATTTAATTATATCTTC
>WUQG02046764.1:0-10454 GCA_011317285.2 Androctonus mauritanicus
GAATGTATCCCGAATTTGATTGCTGATTAAGCGTTTATATTTGAATTATACCTCTTAATATTCGACTGATCGAACTATCTTTATTTATAAAGTTTGGTTCATTTTCGTTTTTACACGGTTCGGAAGCACCCCTTGTGAGTTAACTACTTCAAATATTTTTCTTCATAATAAATGTAGCAATATTGCTAAATATAATATTTTATAAAATTAAAAATGAAATTACAAATGTTATGCACAAAGTAATGGATTATTATTATTATTCAAAAATCATTATTGTAAAAGAAAATGGAATTATAATACTTCTAAAATATAGGCAGTCCCTAAAGTATGTAGGTGGATCATTTCATAAAACTCTATGTAAGTCAAAACATATGCAGGTTGGGGCATACATTATACAGTACTAGTTATGTCACAGTGATGTTATATTAAAGAATAAGCACATAAGTTATGTCATAAAGCAGTTATTTATTATCTTAGAACAGTGGTTCTCAAAGTGGGCACTGAAGCAGTCTAAGGGGACGTTTGAAGCTCCAAGTGATATTAGGGGGCACTATATAAAAAATGTAGGTGGTGGAAGAAATAATTGAATGAATGAATTATAAAAAACTTTTTAAATTACTGTATATTTTATATACACAGTATTTTTATAGAGCTGGAACTCGAAACAAAATTGGTAAGTTAATTTTAGTGTCTTATAATTAGGATTTTTCAAGTAATTATGTTTTAAAAACCTTTGTATTTTACATCATTACAGAAGTGAAACTTACTTTACATTCTCAAGTAGCATTCATTTTAAAACAATCAGAACATTATTTTTTTCAATTTTCTCTATGAGTTTTCAGTGCATTAAACTTTGAATTCCTGAAATCTAAATGGACATGAAATATGATAGAAAACCTGCATTTCAAGAATTGCAGGAAAGGGAGTATCGTATGCCATTGGGCTCAACCCAAGCTGGTACAAGCTCATTCTTCTCATCGAATTTTTTTTGTTATTTGTTTAATTTGTATTCCTGTCTTCTTACGTAGTTTAGTTAAACATAACTATGTATTAACTGTTAATTTTATTAATATACAAGTAACCCAACTTCATCATTACTATTTTATTTTCTTACATTTTTTTGTAAAAAATATAGATGTGGGTTTCCAAGGGCATTGAGCATTCAATTTTTTCTAAAAGTGGGCAGTATACTAAAAAAGCTTGAGAAACACTGTCTTAGAAGATCTGGATTCAATTCAGAGTCCCATACTCTACTTTTCCTGGCAGAATCTGAGTTTGGGCTTGGCTCATTACCTAAAAATAATCCTACATAAATACAGATCCATGTATATAGAATCTATTTAAGTCAGGGATTGCCTGTATTAAAAACTAAAAAAAAACTAAGAGTATTATTATTTTGCAACTGCTCAAGGCAAGAATGCCTGTGATGGCATTGGCAAGATGACAAAAGGAGAAGCCACTATAAAAAATTCATAAAGAATTTATAAGAACCATATCCTGTCTCGAAAAGATTTGCAGATCCACAATTGTTTAAGAAGTCCATTGATGCTGCTTATTGACAAGCATCTTGAGAAAATTTTATATTAATGAAGTATGTAATTACTAAGGTAAATAAGTACATCCGGACGGCAGTTGTGTATAGAAAAACTTTTTATTTCCCTTAACGTTTTCGACAATTTATAATTTTTCTATACACAACTGCAGTCTGGATGTACTTATTTACCTTAGTAATCAACGTGTTTAAGGCAGTATAAAGTATTAATGATGAGTCAAGAAGTATGTAATATCAAGCAGGAGTTACCAGATAAGTCAAAACTTGTGTGATATAATTTCACAATTCCACAAAGTAAATCTATTGTAGAATATGTAGCATAAATATCAAAACCATATAATAAGAATCATTCATTTTGTTTCTCTATTCATGACCCTGCAGTTTCTAAATCTGAAAAGTCTAGCTCCCAAATATTACTGCAAGAACAGTACTTTAGGTCTTTAAATCTGGCAAGATTTTATCTGCTCATCACCAGAACTATTGAAACCTGAATAGCACTCAAATTTAATGATCAATAATGTTTAGGTCCTCATAGCAAGAAAAAAATTAGGTTGTAGAGCCTGAAATTTTATTGGCTTACACTTTTAATATATATCATAAAATTTGAAATTTTAAACTCAACTCTTCCTATATTTTTCATAGGTTAAAAACTGACTTTTTAAAAAAATAATTAGAATTCAAATTTGATTTTGGCACTTAACTGCCAAGTTAAGCAAAACATGATAATACAAAAAATATAGTCTATCTCATGGTAAAGAATTAATTTTGTTGCAAATCTTTAGCTTGTTTAGTAATTGAGATACTGAAATTTCCATAAACCCTATAAAATGCAAAAAGTGTCAGTCATCATTAAAATTAGCTGGAAAAAATTTTATTAAACTATTTTTATGATGACAATGAGAGAAATCAATGTAGTGTGTTAATGAAAACACAGATATTTTTATAAATACTAGCTATTTTGATCCTGTATTGAGCCAGAAAAAATAATTCAGCCAAAAGCAGCTAGTATTTACAGACAAAATTTTATATTTTCTCATTTCTGTATATTATAATTATTTGTTAATTAAATATATATTTTTGTCTGTGAATATTAGCTTCTTTTTGCCTTATTTGTTTTCCTCAGCTCAATATGCAGTCAAAAGGCTATAGTATCTGGTTTTTATTAACACATTACATTGCTTTCTCTCATTGTTACTAATAATAGTATTCCCATTCCATTTATGTTAATTATTTTTATTGTATAAATTTATGCAGAAATAAGTATACAATTTTCATTTCATTCAATTAAAATAAGATTTATTTTAATTGAATGAAATCATTAAAAGAACTGTTATTTTTTGTTGCTAGCAGTCTAGGATTTTTTGAATAAATTATCTTAGATTTTTTAAATAAGGAAGTGAAAAGTCATTAAATAAATTAATATTTAATTAATTTATTTAATATTCTATAACTATTTTTTATAGCATGCCATTATTATTAACTATTTCTGAATGCACAAATGATTGATAATTAATATTTGATGAGCATTTGTGAATGAAAGTTGTTTGACATGCATTGATGTGATTGAAGCATGTTGTCATTAAAAAATCAGTTTCTGAAAAAAAAAAATTTGGCATTCATTTGTTGATTAGTAATTGTAAATGATATCTTATATACATTCCAATATAATTATTGTATCATTACTATAAACCAAGTTATTCTTTTAATAGTATTACAGTAGAGTATCAATTATCAAAACCATTGCTGCTCAAAAAAAGTTACAGTTCACCTGTCCCTGATTTATATGGAAGATCAATTTGTATGAAAAACCATGTAAATTGAAAAAAATAAAATGTGCATAATTCAATCAGTTATTTAATTAAATTCATTTATTTCAATGTAAAATAAGAATAAAAGACAGATGATTCATGAAATATGAAGTTTTAAAAATTTCCAATTAGAAAAAGCACGATATGCACCTTTCTGCTGCTAAAGATTTACTGTACTATTTAATATGAATACTTTTTATGTACAAAATAAAGGAGGAATTCCCTTTTTTAGATTTAAGAAGGGATTTTAATGCCAGTGTTAACAAACAAACAGTACTAAAAAATAACTGTACAAATATGTGTATAGCATAAATTTTTGTTTTTAACAATTTTTATTTTTGAAAACTGTGTAAAAGTGAAATTTTGTAAAAAAAAGTACTGTGTAAATTGGGATAGGTGTATTTTCTTTTAGTACACTGGTAGTTGTACTTGAAGTATTATTCCTGCTCCTTAATGTATTTGTTTCCGATTATTTATTCAAACATAAATATATAGTATAACATAAAAAGTCTTAATTTATTAATATAGGAATTAAAATCAGATGCTGATTTTAGCTGCTCTGTGGATGATTTGGTTATTACTTACAATTTTTCTAAATGAATTATTTTTTATAGGGCAATAGTTCATACTTTAACTTACAGTAGTAATAATCTTGCATAACAGTAATTTAATTGTAGGCCCTAATTACATCTTTGCTCTATATAATGGGTATTCTTATATATGATTGATTATCCAAACTATTTATATAACTGAAGAACCTTAGTCCCAATTAGTTTAGATAATTGATGCTCTATTATATATTGTGGAAATTTTTTATATTATACCAGTAAGAAATCTAATATATTGATAGTATAGAATATTGAAAATATAAATAAATTGCTTATTTGTGATAAAGAAATTTTATATTCCATTATTTTATTTTTTTAGATATTATTTTAGTTTCAGTTTGGGGAGGATTTGCATTCTTTGGAATTTTCTTCCAATATTATATATCAAACAGGAAACCATCTCTTTCAATAATTTCATATATTGTTCAGATAAGACAGCAGTTTAATTCTAGAATGGAATATTCCAGAGACTCTATGGATAATGAACACCGACCATTGTTATATGATAGCCACAGGAATTATGATAGTGTTAATAATCAAAATGTTACTGTGCATAATGTTTTTTAATTAAATTAATCTTCTGAAATATTTTTAACTATTAATTAATTTTAAATATACAGTGTTAATGCCAAATAACATATTGAATAAAATATATATATATTATATCAACCATTTATCAGTAATTTTTATAATAATGATAGATATGAACTTTATTCAAACTTTGGCACATCTATGTATATAAACTAAAATATTAAATTCAAAATCTGAAATAGATTTCATAAAATTAAGGAAATTAATTTTATGATGATTTTGAATGTAATATCAGAAATCTTATAATTTCAATTAATAAATATTATTGCATCATATAAATAAAAATAGTAAAGAAAACAATGTTTTTGGCAGAAGAATGACAATTTTATTATGTGGAAATGTTTTCTGTTTTTAGTCATTTACAATCTTTAGCCTCCAATCTTAAGATTATTGTAATAAAATTTTAAGTTTTCCATCAGAAAGTGTTTTTTGATCTTTTAATCTTCAATGATCAAATTTGAATTAATGACCATACCATTCATTTAAGTTTTTTTGGATATCTGTATTTCTTTTTTGATTATACAGAGTATTCCTAAAAGGTCTGGGTCATATTTAAAGTACAGATGCTACTCATCAAAAGTCCATATAAACATGGGTCTCGAAATGTTTCCTTTTTAAGAAAATACAGGGTGTAAAAGTATAGGTTGTATATGCAACCTCTGCAAAAGTTGGATAGCCACGATTGAAATGTGCTATGCTTCTATCCTGGAGGATCTGGGTTCAATTCCAAGGTCCCATATTTTCAGATTTTTTGGGATCTGGACTAGCTCACCAAATCACTTCAATGTTGATCCCACTAAAGATATGGGGTCAATAATCTAGCCTCAATGAAGCATTGAAATGAACATTGTGAGCATTGGAATGCCCCACCACTTAGTACCCACAAGTTGGAAAGCGGCAATTAAATTGCACAGAAAAAAATCCTGCAAAAGCAGTACTGCATTTAACAAGTACTAAAAGTTAACCAATACTTTGTTTTTTAGTGAAATGACCCAATTTTGTTTGTTCAGTTCTTCTCAGGCACTCATGGTTTCCAGACACAGACTGTCCCAATAGCATGTATAGTTTGTTTTATAATAATTGATTGCAAATCACAATTTACTACAGCTATCATAAGACTAATAGGCATATTAAATTATGTTTTTATGGTCAGTGTTATCTTAAAAAGAAAAAATTTCTGGATCCATGTTTACATGGACTTGTTGCTTTATTTTGATGAACAGTATCTGCAATTTAAATTTAACTAGACCTTTTAGGAATACCCTGTATAGTTAATACTAATTCAGATAAAATCACTAAGTATTTTTTAAAAAATGATGTAATTAATTGTTTTATAACATATGCTTTTCAAAGTTTGAAAATTTTATTAATTTTAAATATTTTTATTTTTCTATATTTATATATTTATGGATATTATTATTAAAGAATGTGCTTCCAAAAAAATGACTTACAATAATGTTATTAATAATGCTGTATGCTCTCATTACAGTATTATCATGATCATAGTTGCAAACTATCTTATAAAATTAAATATTGTGCTAAAATTTAATAGTATTGAATTATAAAGATCATTTAAAAAGATTTTGAATATTAAAGTTTTTTGCATAAATCAGCCTTACATAAATCAAAAAACCTATAAATAAAATACAGGGTGTCCCAAAAAAATTTATCACACCTTAGATATTAAACATATATTTAATTTTGACATATTTATAGGTCTAATAGTATAAAATAACAAAAGGTAATGATTTATTGAATAGCTTAGTCTTTTCTGCAAGGTATTTACACATTAGTGCATGTTCACAAATGTTTGAACTGATTTCCATCATTTTCCAAACAAAGTTGATAATAACCAATGGATGTGATATCATCACTTAACATATCATTCGGAATTGCGAGATATTGTCTATATTTGAATATTTTGATCTGTAACAAAAAATATATGTTAATGATGGGTTGATAGAGTGAGTATATTTCTTGACACACACTGTATAATAAAAAGTTAAAAAAAAATTAAATAAGAAAATATTAATTTATTAAAATAAATATTATCTTTCATTGATATTTTACATCCATAATTTTTACAATTATATTTTCTCATTTTTTTGACAAAAACAGTGAGAACTATTTTTATAAAAAAATAAGAAAATACAATTGTAAACATCTGCCATAAAAACGGGTATGCCACTTTTACAGTTTTATTGCTGCCACTTCTTATCCATACTTTTCCAGCCAATCCTACTTTTTTAAATCTAAGGATTAAGATCAAGTAAAGAATATTATAACTATGTCTGAGAACAGATGACTTTTGTTTACACATTAGGTATGTTGATAAATTCAAATATTTATAAAAAATTAAGTCGAAAATTATTAAAAAAACACATCCATAAATATAAATTAATAATTATAATGAGAATATTTTTATAAATTTATAGTACTTTTGGTAATTACACGACTTCATTACTGAAAATTTACATAATCGGTTTATCAATTTTTCAAAATATAGTCCCATTTTCTTCATTCATGGTTTACTTTATTTAGAGGACCTGCCACTATTTAATGGTAAAATTGGTTTAGTCAGATAGCTAATTCTTCATAAAAGAAAGTAGTTTCTGTTGATCTCATATATAGAACAAAAAGTTTAAAAAAAATCTGGAGAAATTATTTAAATGGACAGAAAGAAATGAAGGATCATAATAAATTGAAAATTTTTAAATATTTCGATAAAAATTAGCAATAAGATGATTTAACTTTTTGCATATCAATTAAGCTTAATTACTTGTGAACTCACAAATTGCAAGAAATTTACATTTCCAATATGGAACAGGTTAAATAAATCAGAAGATGGTGATATTACCTGTTGGAACTGTAACATTACAAAGGGAATTTGTATTAGCAGTGGACTGTTCTGTGAAGTTCTACAATTATATATTGATATAATTGTACAATTAAAACAGATTTTTAAGCCAATGAAGTTACAACATTCAATCGTGCAGCAATTCTAGGCCAACCAATTTATCCATATTATTATTACTGAACTGCTTTATAATGTTATGGCTAAATGTAAAAAACCAAACACTCTTTAGCAGTTAATCATTAACAAGTTTTATTCTTTGCTAATGTTTGAGAGAGTTATTCCATCATCAGATTATTAAATATTTTAAAATAAAAAAAAGATTTTTGTTGTATTTTTATAATTACAATGATTTTTTGTTATATTCAATGTTCTTTTTCATTTTAAAATATTTAATAGCCTGATGATAGTGGAATAACTCCACCAAAAACGTTAGCAAAGAATAAAACCTATTAATGATTAATTATTAGTGTGTTTGTTTTTTCATATTTAGCCAACAAAATTATATCTATTAATAAGAGGCAGTCATCAAAACTTTTCCAAATATACACATCCTCAGCATCTAACATTCTGCAATTAGCTCATGATTCATTCATTAATAATCAGCCTATAAGAGTATATTATATTACAGTCAGATATCATTACAGTCCCATATTATCTATTACATCATAGCCTCTGCCTTTCGCACCTTTGCATAGAATGTTTAGCTCCCTAGAAATGGATCAAACTAATTTAAATTTGTAGATCTAATTACAATATATATTTTACATAAGAAACTAAGATATCTAGAAATACGTTATTATTTAAGAGAAAATACACATCGAATCAAAAATAAATTAACGTTGTTTTAAATGACTAAGCACAATCTGCAAAGCTTAACTTATAATAGAATCACACAGAGCTGAATTTGTTATTTACACTATTTTTTTAAAATAATTTTGATAAATATGTTTAGTATAGTCAAAATATAGCAAGATTCAAAGTTTACTTTCTTTGCAATTCATTGCATCACAACTCACTTTAACCAAATTTTTTTATGACTAGTAATATATTGTTAGTCCCATATTATCATCTTGTTATAGGAAGTGTATATCAAAATGACTTGAGAAATATACCATTTTATATTTAACTTTTTCGACTGTCAAGTTTTCATAGCATTTGGTTACTATTATTCTGTGTAAAAAAATGAATGAGAGAATTAATAAGATGTTTTGTATATAAAATATGAAAAAATGAATAAATCAGAATTCTGCCAAGCAAATGCATATGTTAAGTAAAAAAAATTACATAACTTCATAAAAGTAAATCATAGCTCACTTAAAATTGATTGCATTTGATTCAGAATGATAAGATCTGACATTTGTATACTTAGTTTTCCCTGGTTTCAACAAATGAGAAGAGTACTTATTGTATTATAGTGTTTTCAGTGATGGAAGAGTTATAGTAAATTTCATTTTTTTTTTGGCTTGGATTGTTTTTGGTTTATCATGAAGAGTTATTCAAGTTTGGGACATGGAAAATTAACTCATTATCAGGAGAGATTATTTACAATGTTTCATCAATATTTAAAAAAAAAAAAAAAAAAGACTTCATATAAAATTGCTGCATTTACCAAAAACTTGATATTTCTATCTACAATATATATGTAATTCATATAATATAAAAATAATGAAAATTATTCACTAAAATTATTTTAAATTAATATTTTACTCAAATATTTATTTCATATAAGTAAATCAATTATCAGATTTTTTAAAATTATTTTATTATATTATAAACATTTATAAAGTATAGTTTGACCAGAATAGGATGATGACGATGACCACTTATGCACAAAAATATCAAGTGTCAATAGAAGTGATGTTATAAAAATTACGTGAAGATTAATGAACTTTTGATTCACCTTCAGTTTCTATGATGGTGGAAAAATGTTATTTCTGGACAAATTAAAATTTTCTCTTAAATGGTTTCTATGATGGCCCTGATTATTATGAATTATCCTTGTTTCAATAAATAATTAACGTTACTAATTCAATTATGAATACTATAGTTTGTCCTAGTTAAGAAAAACCCTGATGTAAACAAACAGTTTTTCTGAAATTTGTATTCATGCTTTCTAAATGAGTGCTGATTGGGGAGAAATATGTGGGTGGGAAAGTCCATCTACATGTGTACAAGCATGTGAAGGGGTGTTCAATATTGCGAAATGAAGTGCAAAGTGAGTCCAATATCCTTTAAACTAATAGTTGGATTATTTTCTTTTAGTTTTTCATAAACATTAACGATTATTTGTTTCACTTCACTATTCAAAATTTTTCCGCTAACATTTTTGCGAAACTTCCTCTCAAGCAAAGAATCCAATACATCCGACATCTTGAAATGAACTGTTGAACTAATGTCACAGTTATATTACAACTTAAAAAACTGCTAAACCTTTTCAAATATGCTGTTTAAGTTAAATAAAGCACTAATAAGCAGTTATGGGAAAACAACAAACAAAATTTAATAACGAACGTTTTTGGCATAATCAGCCATCATAAGGTTCTACACTTTTTAAAAATTTTTTTAGAACACTCGTATTGCATTCCAACATAATTCAAAAATAATATGTACAAAAGTAATTATGCTATCTATAAGCAAAGTGACATGTATCACACTTATAACTAAAATATTAATACATGTCACAACATAGTCATTAATAAAAAATAACAAGATGCAAAATAAACACTAAAGATTATTGAGGATCAGAAATATATAAAATTATGTACAATTCGAGTAACCACCTACACTTAACACAGCGTTCTTTAACCTTTTTACTCTTACGTAACCAGAATAGTGTTTTTGCTTCTCTTTCTATCACTTTTAATGCCAGTTTTTGTCATTCTTCATGGCGTATAACCACGGTATTGGTATTTCTTTCGAGTCTTTACTGTTAAGGATGTTTTTGTAATCTCTTCTCTTCTCAATCTCGAGCAATTCTCGTATCATGCCTTGTTGTATGTTGCCTGTTCATTTTATTAGTTTGGTCTGACTCCATCTTA
>WUQG02046775.1:0-10454 GCA_011317285.2 Androctonus mauritanicus
AAAGTCTTTCTTATAAATCGTTATACGGAACATCAAAAATATTTCCTATGAATCATTATATGGAGCAGCAAAAATCTATCTTATGAATCATTAGATAGAGCATCAAAAATCTTTCTTGTGAATCGTTAGACGGAGCATCGAAACTTTTTCTTATGAATCGTTAGGTGGAGCATCAAAAAGCTTTCTTATGAATCGTTAGATGGAGCAACAAAAGTCTTTCTTATAAATCGTTATACGGAACATCAAAAATATTTCCTATGAATCATTATATGGAGCAGCAAAAATCTTTCTTATGAATCGTTAGATGGAGCATCAAAAATCTTTAAGAATACTAAATTATTCCACTTATCTATAACGTGTTTCTATCCTATAAATGATCAGAATTCTGCTAAATTTTGCATAAATGTTAAACGAACTGTGTGCATAATTTTATTAAGATAACTTCTATATTACATGCTCACAAATACAATTTGCAAATGTGAAGTCTTTCTTTGCGTATTTCTCTGGATAAGTGCACTGCGTTATGAGATACGAAGCCAACAGACGGACAGCTTATTGCCTTTAACGCTTTACAAACTGATTAATATAGCAATAGATTGGATTTACGACACGAAACATTCGAATTTAAAAGGAAACTACTCTGAAAAAAAGCACTTGGCACGTTAGAGGATAAAGGGGGAAAGGGAAGTCAACTTCAATAATGTGTATTTTTTTCAGAAGTCATCTCCAATAACGCAAAGCTGTATTGGAGTAGAAATTGTTAACAGCGCCTTCCAAACTCAGAAACAGGTTTTTAATAATATTTCGAAACGTCGTCGAAAGTTGAGTGACATGACAGTAGTAATGACACTTTGACACGCCAGCCAAATAACATTATGTCATTAGTTGTTTCCCCGGGCTACAATTTTGTCTGGCTCACAAAAGATACCTGTAGGGCAAAAGATGACGAAGGTGTGCTATTGCGAGAGTGACGGTCAAGATCGCCATGCTGTAAGTCAATTAGGAGCACAGTCTGTATATGACATATAGTTTTATGAAAAAAAAAAAAAAACGAAAATCCTGAAGGAATCAGGTGCTCAAGCTAACTTTGAAGATATCCATGAGGAGTTCTAGGCAGTTAGTACACACAATGATAAAACAAATGAGCAATATGACTAACGGAAGAGGAAGAATAAAAATAATTAAGGTGTTTACATTTTTACCGAATTTTTTAAGGAAAACAATCGCAATTTAATTAAATAAAGGTATTCGCTAGGAATAATTGGAGAATGTATGGTTTCGGAAGATTATTCTAAAATTTATCGAAGGATTCGCTGTTTGTTATGGTTTTTTTTTTTTTTTTTGAGTAACTTGAAACTCTTAGTAGCCAATGGAGGATTTAAAAATTGCCAGAGAAGCACTTGTTCACTTATAAAGGACCCAGTGAGGCGCAACAAAAGCTAAACTTTGGATGGAAGAAATTTTTCGTTTTATTTCTTTTTTCTGTCCCTTTTATCTTCTTCCTACCTTGTTTTCTTGCTTCCTTCTGGTAAATTTTTCCTTGTTGGTATTAGTAGGAAGGATCTACTTTACTGGTAAACACGTAAAAGGCGTGCTCTTGACCATCCACTGGAGTGAAAAATTACGTAAAAGAGACAAAGGGCAGAAGGTTGAATAAACAAGAGAAATAAAATTCCGTATTCTCCCCAAACAAGATTACTTTTAGAACAATACAATCCGTTTTACGATTCACTCTGGCTCGGAATATATATATATATATATATAAAGCTAGAGGATAGGGCAACGCCCATTTTTATGTTTATAATCGAATACAAGAAGGATTTAAATCTTTCTAACTTAATGAAATTTCTGCCCTAACTGTGTTGCCTTCCAGGGATATTTGGGGAATAATTAAAGAAGCAAAAGCTATAAAAATTTATTAAAGATGAGAGTGGATAGTCTGCCTCATCACGCTAGAGATCTTCATCGGTGATTATTTGTTTATAATTCGTCACAGATAGCATCGGCTATCCATTTATCTGAACGTAATCAATTTGGCCGTCGGAAAGGTTTGATAAACTGTAATGAGGGTAGAAGGATGATTATGCGAAGGAAGTTCACTCCGATAATTAATCTTCATTTTTAAATATAATATAAATGGTTTGGTTGCAGAGAGAGAGAGAGAGAGAGAATATTCCTAGTGCTCTACACCTGTTGGGAATTCTGCTGGATTAGGAGGAACAATTACTTCTGGCCACGTTTCTTCCCCATTTTTCATCCCTTTCTTTGTTCTAAGTACTGATATCTTAAAGTATTTTTTATTTTTTTCGTAAAAATTCTTGGAAGTATTTTGGCGAATTCTGAGAATAAACGCCGATTTTCCGAATTATTTAGTGGAGAATTACAAAATTGGTTATTTATTACAAAAAAAAAAAAACGTGTTTGGGGAATTTATAAATTTTAATTATTTCCCTAGAAAAATTTAAAAATTAAAAATATATTTCATAAAAGAATTTAAATTAGAAAATTTAAAGAATTCTTCAGTTTTTGAAGAACTATGCAATATTTAAATCCGTTAAGACAGTTTGGAGGGAATAATACGAAAATTACGAGGGATTTTTTTGGGGGGGATTAATTCGAAAATGTTGGAGATTAAGGGAAATTCTTTAATAAACGTGGAGAAACGTAAATCTGTTGAGGATAATTTAGAAAAAGAAGGGGGAAAAAAAACCAAAAACGGTCTTTGGGTGAGTTTAAAAATTGTTAGGAGTATTTGGAGGATTCTTGAGGATATTTCTGGAGGATTTTAAAATCGTTGGAGAGGCACTTTTAAAATAAAATAAAAAAATAAGTAGAAGACTTTTTTCCCCCTTCTACTAGATCTTGACAGAGAAGAATGGAGTCTCTTGCTCCACATCACCAAGAGAGTTTGAAGATACCTTTAATAAGAATGAAGATGTAGAAACTTTTTTAAAAAAAGAGAGAGAGCGGGGGAGAAGGACGAAATAACTTTCAAGCAAGACTCGAAAAATAACAGAAAGCTACATATAACAATAACGAATCTAAAAAAAAAAATAATAACAAGAGGATCTTTAACAAGAATGAAAGACTGAAGTGGTTGTAAGGATTTATATCGCGGATAAGACACAAAAACATCAATAGTTATAACCCTCTTGGCTTCATTCATTGCAACTGGATACACCGAGAAGTATTGATGTTTAAACCATCATAAAACGTATCCTCCATCTTTAACTAATCCAGCCGAGTAAGGTAATTACAGTTCCGTTATTATCTTGCAGTATTGCATTATGGATAAATCTTGATTTTTTCTTCCTCCGACAGCTCAGAATTCGAAGATCATTTTTATATATATATATATAGAAAAATATTTTAAAATGATGATAATAAATAAGGCGAGAAAGAAGAAGGGGGTGGAGTGATCTACGAAATGAAAGCAGGAGAACAAACAAGGATGCAATAATAATCTCAGGTGACGTAAACCAATATATCCCAAGCAAATAAAGTGGATATGGTATTAATGAACAAGAAAACGGCAAACTTTTCCATTGTTTTCTTCGATTTATGTGACATTTTTACCACCCGAAAAATAAAACGCGTGTGTAGTAAAATACACATACACACACACACACACATATATATATATATATATATATATAAAACAAGAACGGCTCTAGACGCCATTAATATTTAACCCGCATAAAAAAAAACAGAAAAAATATATGGGAATTTTATATACGCTGCAAAACGCAGTAAATTATTCGTGTATCTAATACATAGTGTATAATGTGTACAGTTTTACTACATTTGGCGAACGTTACCTCGGCACGAAGGACAAAAGAATCGATATGTCAAAAACATATTTCTGCATTTGCTACCGGCAGAAGGCCCGAGTGAAAAATTTAATGATGCCTCGTTGCTGACCGGCTCCGACATTTTAACTTTTCCTTCCTTCTTTTTTTTTTTTTTTTTCTTTTTTTGCTTACCTCTCGCGCTTTTCTTTTTTTCTATAAATGGAGATTCGCGAAACTTACGGCGTTAAAATAATAATAAATTTACGTTTGTCACCGGTTTACCGATCCGCATTAACTCGAGTTTCGGATGACTCGGAGAAAATTCCGAAAAAAAAAATTAAAAAAAAATATATGAAAACAGCGAAAAAGCGACGCCCAACGTTAAACACGTTTCGATGCGAATAAATATATATATCATATATATATATGGATCGCTAGCGAGTCGTAGTGTTTAATCTATGGCTGGAAAGGTTTTTTTTCGTTTTTGTTACTGTAGTAGTAGTAACTAGTTCTTTTTTTTTTTTTTTTAACCATGCCCGATTTTTATAGTTATTTTCGTAGGAAGGATTGTCGTTAGAATCGATACCGTTATCATAACGCGTCCGACATTAAAGAAGTTTAAGCCGTGCATATATATATATACATATAGATATATATGTATATATAACGTATATGCAACTTTCCGCAGGTGCATAATGGAATTAAAATATCGAAAATAGAATATAAAGTCGATAACTGGATAAAAATCTATCGTATGGCCTTTCTTTTCCGCTTGCGGATCGATAAATTTCCTAAGGAGAAACACAGGATCGTGCCGAGTGTATATGTCTGTGTTTGTGTGGTACGCAACCCACACCATCGCATTATAAAGTCCATCGTAAAAACATAACTTAGATACCTTATTAATTTCATCAAATTTCCAGAACCTTAATGAAGTTCTATGCATGAAGAAAACTGGTCTCGCTCTCTCTTATGGCGCTTAGACTGACAGCTCTATTACCATTCGCGTGACAGTAGTAGACGTTTGATTGCGGAAACGCTTTAACTTAACTTATTAAAGCAATTAATAACATAATGAAGATTTTTTTGACATATTCGAACCATATCTCACCTGTTTATGGTTTAATAATCCGGTAGAAAGCTTTCAATCCGGAGACATGAAAGAAGATGCACAGTGTCGCCACAATGCTGCAGTGTTTATAATAGACGACAGAGGACGCCACGGTTTGTTGTCGAATTATTCGAGTCGCCCATAGATGGCAGTACAATGCGATTCAAACGAAACGAGTTTTATTATTTTTATTTTTTATTTTTATTCCATAACGTAATAATAAATAAACATTGAAACTCGAGAAAATTTATTTAAAATAATATTTTTTATTTATAATACTGGAGATTTTTAAATTTTATTTTTATACTTATCGAATGACACGCGTGGTTTTCGCGCGAGGTGTTCGTAAAATGTTATTAAAGTTTAATTAAATTAATGTCACGGCATACTTAGAAGCAAATAATATTTTTAATTAAAAATAACTAATTATTAAGCAAACTCTCATAAGAAATTAATAATAATAAGCAAAAACACTCATAAATCATATAATTAATAATGCAGAAATTACGTAATTATGAATTTGACGTCATTTTTGAAATGCGGAGTTTATGTTGGATATAAACATCGATGGTAACAATAATTCGCTTAGATTAATTACAATATTAATTTTTAAAAAATTCTTAAATGTAGGAAAGAAATAACCCGACTTCAAAATCAAAATTTGATATATTTTTATTTTTAGCCTTCGAATGATTATAAAAATGGTTGTCGTTATTGTACTTAAAGAGCATTAATTTAAAAATTCAAAAAATAAGTAAAATATTTTCATTATTAATTGAAACGCTAGTATATTTAAAAATATAATTTTTCTTGCTTAAAATTTTTAAAAATTATTCGCGCGACTTTCAGATGATTTATTATTTTATTTTCTCTACCATGATCATACAAGTGAAGAAATCTGAACACGCCATTTTTTTTTTTAATTTTTCACTGAAATCATTTATAAAAGAGCACTTAACAAATTGAACATCCGCGAGGCTCTTTATATAATTTGTCACATGATTGATAACGCGCGACGAAAATTATTGGTAATCTCGACACCTTATACTTATCACTCGCCGTATTTATTAAAATATTTCGGGACGTAATTTTTTTAAAAATAAAATTAATAATCTACGAAAATAAAACATATTTTTAATAAATATAATTTCATCCAGCAGATGCCGCTGACGTTAGTTGCTTATAAATTCAAACGATTTAGCATTTTTGCGTCTGGATTGATTTCCTTTGATGTTCGTAATGACGTAAACAATTTTTTTTATCGTTCGTAATTACGCTCAGCATAAAGTGTGATTAGCGAACAACCCCTTTGCTCGTATTAGATAGTAATTAATGATAATTACTGATAAATTAATCACGAAAATGCCGTTTTTAGCTTAATTTCGCCAATCGTTATTGATATTTTAGGACTACAGGTCATTATTTAGGCCGCTGAGTAAAAGGGTACATTCAGGGGGATTTCCGAACTCGTCAGCAGTTCGATATATCGACTCGAAGCTGGTATATAAAAAAAAACTTAAGGATTAAATTCGCCATTAAAATTCGACAGTGGTATTTTTTACGTTAGCGAAAAATTAAATCGCGAATTAATCCGTCTTAGAAAGTCGCCGTCTGATTAATAAATTTTGAAACGAATCAATAAACATCGAAAACGTATACCATTGTTTGAAAACTTTGCACTCAGGCGTTGCACCTGTCGCGCATGCGCCCTGGTTTAAATGCCGCTAGGTATGTCGCTACGTTTCCAGGTGTGGCCACCGGTCAAAATTTTATGTTTTTTCAGGACAGGTTAGGACTTTTTTCGTTTTAAACATGGCCAGAAAGTTTTCTGAGATTAGAATTGGAGCGTATGTTATTACTACGATCTGTCTAGTTTTGATATTTTTGGCCTTTACCACGCCAAACTGGTTGGCGTCGGATCGTAGGGCCTACGGTGCAGAGTTCGTTAAGTTAGGCCTGTGGGAGACTTGCTTTCGTAGTTATGCCAGCAGCGAAGATCTGAATAAGTCAAAATACTACGTGGGATGTCGATGGATACTGGCTGACGAATACCAGAAACTCAGAAAGGAACTAGAGCCACCATTTTTTGTAGCTGTGCAAGTTTTCTTCACTTTCGGTTTTGTGGCTACCGTCACGGGTTCGGCCCTGATTCTAGTCCTTCATCTATGTTTGGATCGTCGCAAAGAGAAATTGGTTATATCCTTGGTGGGGCTCCTGATGATGATATCTGCCCTCTGCTGCACAGTTTCTGTAATCATCTTTGGTTCTATGGGAAACAGAGAAGGATGGATGCCTGATCCACTTCACAACTTCCTTTCTTGGTCCTTTGGATTGGGTGTAGTGGGAGCATTCTTTCAGTATGTAGCTGCCGTCCTGTTCTATTCGGAGTGGCGACTACTGAAGAAGAAAGAAAGGCGAGAGGAATATGATCGCCCATACATCTTCACTCAGACTGGAGTCAAGGATGCAAATTGTTGATCTAACAGCAAAGAATCTCCGTCCAATGTAGAATCTCTTAGATATAGCATATTTTATTGTTAAAAGATAACTACTTATCTATAAATAGATTTATGTTTTAAGATGTTTTTTTAAAGTACAACATTCGAATATACAGATGAAAGAAATCTGCGATGGATAACTGTTTATCTGTCGCATATTTCTCATCATCAGTTCAAGACAGGGAACAACAGAAGATTTTATATACAGTATACACATTATTATTTTTCTCTCTTTGTTATTGTATCTAGAATAAGATAGTTTTATTATGAGAGTAAAAAACATAAATCATTATATTGATCCATCCAAGATCATTTTATAAAAGATTTCATCTCGACTATATTTTAATGTATAAATAATAACATATCATATAATTAAATATATATAACTTGAAAAATATAACTTGATTCTTTTAATAAAAATTATACAGTATTTGTTAACAATTTAATTCAAATTTTAGCATTACACTTATGTGTAAAATGTTAAGAATTTTTCACTCGTCACTCATTGTTATGTGCTCAAAATTTGTTAACTTCGAACAGATTAATTTGATTATAAATATTTCTAATAAATAAATTTTCGTAAACATCTGAGATGCTGCGTAGATACAGCCAAGATGTCGGTAACTATAAATTGAAATACAAATTTATAATTGTAAAGACGGTAAAAATACAGTATAAATTTTTTAAGATAAAATTTATACTTCAATAAGCTTTAAAGAATATTTGCAAGAAGTT
This sequence comes from Androctonus mauritanicus, assembly GCA_011317285.2. Taxonomy (NCBI): domain Eukaryota; kingdom Metazoa; phylum Arthropoda; class Arachnida; order Scorpiones; family Buthidae; genus Androctonus; species Androctonus mauritanicus. The sequence goes on from WUQG02046775.1 coordinate 8,136, forward strand.
TACTGTAACGTTACAAATCTGATGTTTTTTTAAACTCCGTAAATAAACAACAACACTAAAGCCAATTCGAAAAATAACTGTACATACACTCAAATTATATATTAAATATCGATTTTAATTGCACAAAAACTAGCCATTCATGAAAGAGATTTATTAACAGATTATTTCTGTATACAAAAATTTTAAATTTGCTATTAATATGTTTTTTTTGCATAAATATACAACATTAACCCAATTTTGTAATAGTAGTCGAAAGAACGAGTTTTGTTTTTTATGAACTGCTAGTTGGAAATTCTCTTTTCAGTTTTTGTGTGACGAAAGTTTGGAAAGGTGATCACATAGATGTTTGAAGTAACATTAGTTTCATGTAACACATAATGTTCATTCTCAAAACAGATTAAAAAAACAAAAAAAAAAGATGAGAACATTATTAATCTGATGTATAATTCAACTGAGATCAATGTCAAGAAACAACTAATGTCCTTTCTTTTTTTGTAGAACCATCTCCCTTATATTATTTTCACTTTCCTTTAAACTTCTCTCCAAATAAACTTTGTTATTCTAAAGAAGATATAAAAAAAGTAATTATAAACATCATCATATACAAAAAATATTTAAAATTAGTTTTTAATTAGTATGTATAAATTATAAACAAAACAGATGATATGATATGATACTCTCTCACATAAAAAATACATATTATATATATATAAACATCATCAAAATATATATAACATCAGAAAAAATTTAATCTTGACCTTTTCAAGTTAACAATTGTATTCTCAATAGAAACCTGTTTATGAGCATTAAGTATAACAAGTTTCAATTTTCATCCATTTCTTCCCATTTTTTTGAATAAGCAGTGTTTCCTATAAGACGGGTCGGCAAACTGCAGCTCTTTGGATACATACATGTGGCTCTGAAGTAAAATTGAAAATAAAACTATCATAGGCTTCATTTATAAAAATTTTTAAAGAATTTTATTCACATAATGGTGATTTCATTTGATTTACAGGTTTTGCAAAACTTCGTGGCACTAAGATGCACGAAGCGTGACATCAGGAAAGGGAAAAGCAAGCACAGAAAGGGTATACAGAGAGAATGGAGGGGATGGTTGAACACACGGCTAAATTTTTTTGTGATTTTTTTTCATTTAATAAAGATATAGTTAATATTATAATTATATCTTTATTAAATGAAGAAAATTATTTGTAAAAATGTATGGCTCTCAAATAATTTTTGAATTGTGAGAAACAGGTTTGGCTCTTTCATCTCAAAAGTTTGCCGATCCTTGCTATAAGAGAAATTTATAGGAAACACTGCTTGTTCGATGAATTCAAAAAATGAATTTATTGAAAATTGCTATGAGAGTTCAGTTTTTGTTTAATATAGAGAGTTAAAACAAAAACTAAACTGCCGGTAATTGAAAAAAATATTTAAAAATATATTTTTTTCAATTACCGGCAGATTAAGAGATTAATTTTGCAATTGTGAGAAACCTGTTCAACAATTTTTTCTTGTTCTACTTTAATTATTTCAGAAAACATAACTTCAAAAAAATGAGAGATTTCCTAACGATATAAAATAATGTTACATAATTTACAATCTGTTGATCAATAAGTGATTGTACCAATTTACTAAAAGAACTGTGCCAATTAGAATTATCAAAATGTATATTTGGCTATTGTAGCCATTGAAAATAATATCAACCAAAATGGTATTTTAAAAGGATAAGTCTTTTATAATATTTTGCATAGTTTCTATCACTTCAGAGAATGGTAAACTTCCAATAATGTTACAATCGAAGGTTCAACTGTCATTTTGAAGACTGTCAAATAGCAATTGAACAATGGATAAATACCGCAACTTCAATTATTTTAGCTATTCATCTAAAATAATATCTTTTATATCAATGCTTCTCAAAGAAATAGCCTGTAGACTGATGCAATCCACCAGCCATCAATTGTTTGGTTCATGGTGAGTTTGTCATAAAAAATATATCATAGCACTACATCAAATCGACTATGTTCCAGCCAAAATCTACACAATAATAAACAGTTGAAAAACAAGCACTACTAGCAAGTATGACAGCATCCTTTATTTAGGTATAATGTTTTCAGACCCGTAATTCGGTCCCTCTTCAGTACCTCATTACATCTACTATACATTATACAAAAAACCAATTTTTTTTTGTATAACGTGTAGTGGATGTAACGAGGGACTGAATTACAGGTCTGAAAACATTATACCTAAATAAAGGATGCTGTCATATTTGCTAATAGTGCTTGTTTTTCAACTGTTAAAATAAGATCAAGTTGT
>WUQG02046786.1:0-10453 GCA_011317285.2 Androctonus mauritanicus
TGTTACAGACAACCCAGAACACGATATTTACCTAAAAATGTGGCTCATATATCTTCTTCTGGTTATAAAAGTGTAAAGGTTTGGGGTTGGATTTCTGGAGACAGTCCAGGTGAAATAGTACAAATTGGCAACAGATTTAATTCAATAGAATATGTAAATATACTAGATTTGGTTTTGTTACCGTCTATATTGGCACTATATTTAGATGATCATCAATTCACATTTGTTCAAGATAACTGTCCCATTCATACCAGTAACATTGTTAAAGAATGGTTTGCTCTTCATCCAAGAATAAGTGTTTTACCCTGGCTGGCCAAACTGACAGACTTGAACCCAATCAAAAATATTTGGGGGAAAATGGTACAGATGTGGATTTCGGAAGTTGAATCATCAAATTCAAATAATATTTTTGCTCATGTTTACGATATTTGGGAAAGTTTGTGATGTTCTCCAAGTCTTTTTACTAACTTGATAAATTCAATGGACACTAGATTAAATGAGGTGATTGATGTGTCCGGAGAATGGACAAAATATTAATTTATTTTTGTAATATTATGATAAATGATAACTAAACAACAATAAATTTGAATAAATCTAAATAGTATTTCCACTGTTCAAATATAAATAATTTTAAATAATTATAAAAGAAAAAATTATAAAGATAAATGAGCATGATCGCACCCAAGAGTGGTCACATGATCGCTTCTAAATGAATGTTCGGCCTTTGATTTTGACTATAATACCTGTTTTACTTGAACATTTTTCAACCTTAGTCATAGATATTTTTATTTATTTAACAGTATATAATACTCTTTTGGCATATGAAGCGTGGTCACATGATCGCTCATACAAGATCGCTCGGTTTCCAAATGCACCCAACAATTTGGAATCGGATGACGTTGTAGAATGAAGAGTTTTCGTCAGATGTTGTTATGCTAATAGTTATTTGTTTATTATATTATATTATATTCAAGTTATTTGATTGAAAGTATTAAAAATATATATTCGATAATGGGACGCCCATTATTCGACATTATTATGCATTATTAATGTCTACATTGCCGATCACACATTTGACATTGTGACATAAATGTGACGTAATTTTTCACACCGATGTGGTATAGTGGCAATTTACTTTTGTTATCGACTGTACTTTCACTCCGCATATTGCGTATTACCAGTGTAACATATTCACGTTAACAAGTGAGTGACGTTTCTCTGTAACAGGCAACTGGTTTATGTGATTTCTTCATTATTTTATATAGGTAAATTTGTAATTAGAAATGTGTAAGTTATTTTCATTTTATTAATAAAATAATTTATATTTTATCATAGTAAAAATGAATAAAATGCCAAAAAGAAGAAAAATTAATGAGGAAAACTGCAAATTTAATGAAAAGTGGATTTTGATTATTTTTTACTAATAATTACAATAAAGCACTATGCTTAATTTGCAAAGAATCTATAAGTGTATTTAAAGAACTTAATTTGCATCATCACTATGACACGAAACATAAAAATGAATATGATAAATTTGAATTGCAATTTAGACAAAATAAAATTGATTCATTGCAAAAATCATTAGAAGCACAACAAATTATTTTTAAAAAATGTGATGAACAAAATTCAGCATTGATTAAAATGAGTTTACATATTTCAAAATTAATTGCTGAGCATAGCAAACCATTTACAGATGGAGAGTTCATTAAAAATGTATTTTAGCTGCTGTTAATGAAATTTGTCTGCATGTACAGTAGTTCAGTGAATTGAAAATATATCATCTAATGTGTTTAATAAATTAAAAGAAAATTCTTCACAATTCGAGTATTTTTCACTAGCGCTTGATGAAAGCAATGATATTACTAGCACTGCTCAACTGCTGATTTTTATATGTGGAATTGATAAACTATTTTGTGTAACAGAACTTGCTGCATTAAAAAATCTTCATGGTAATACAAAAGATGAAGATATATTTTTGCAACTGTTAGATGTTTTCAGTACGTACGATCTCAAGTGAGAGAATTTAAGAAATGTGACAACCGATGGTATAAAAAACATGTCAGGTTACAATACTGATTTTAATAGGATTGATTAATAAAAAATTTAGAGAATTGAATATTAAACAGCCTCCTCTACAACTTCATTGTATCATCCATCAACATGCACTTTGTGCAAAAGTTGTAAATTTGGAAAATGTTATGAATATTGTAGTAACATCCGTCAATTATATTTGCAAGAACAATATGAGCCATCAAACATTTCGAGAATTCTTAAACGAAATAGATACAGAATATGAAGATATTGTGTACTTTTCTGAAGTAAGATGGCTTAGTTATGGAAAGTTTTAAAAAGATTTTTTGAGTTGAGAGACAAGATTGAAATGTTTTTGATAGAAAAAGGAAACAATATACCAGAAGTATCGAATTTTAAATGGATAAGCAAGTTAGCTTTTCTTGTTGACATTACAACTTACCTCAATAAATTAAATATAACATTGCAAGGCAAAGGAAAGGTAATCAATGGGTTATTTACAGAAGTTAAAAGTTTTCAACTTAAAATAAAATTGTTTATTTCTCAATTTGAAAAGAATAATTATTGTCATTTTCAAAAGGAATTCGTTTTTTTCCCCTCTCCTCTCCCTTGGAAGTTCAAGTCGCTATCTTCCTGTAAAGGAGAAAACATCCGTTCTGACATACGTGACCTCCAACTTTCACCAACCATCATCTACACGACCAAATGCCTGTCATTGACAATTGTTAGTTATTACGAGGGTTGCCTTTTAAGTTTTTACAATCGAACAATAGGTGGCGTTAATGAGTTTTGGCACCACTGTATTTGTGAACATTGACGTTTGTTATTGTGAAGCCAATGGCAATTTAGAAATTGACTGAGTAAGTTGTTGATAGTGAACATTTAAAAGAAGCAAGTTTGTGCAAAAATGGAAATCACCCGTGAAGGCTTACGTTGGATGATTTTTTATATTTTAAAAAAGGCCTTACTCAACAACAATGCATAGAATCGCTTCGTGCAACTTTTGGTAATGAAGCACCATCAGAGAAGACTGTTTACAATTGGTTTGCAGAATTTCGTCATGGTCGTGCGTCCGTCAGTGATGAATGTCGAGAAGGTCGGCCAAAATCGGTTGTCATTCCGAGAAACATCGATGCTGTGCGCAACATGATTAAAGAAGATCGGCATGTGACTTACAGACAGATAGAGGCGTCTCTTAGGATATCGCAGACTGCAATACAATCGATTTTGCATGAACATTTAGGTGTGAGAAAGATATGTTCCAGATGGATTCCGCATAATTTGACCGAAGCGCAAAAAAAGGGTCGTGTTGATTGGTGTCAGGAAATGTTGAAAAAATTCGACCGAGGACGTTCAAAATCCGTATACAACATTGTTACAGGAGACGAAACTTGGATATATTCGTATGAACCTGAAAGCAAACAACAGTCTACTGTTTGGGTGTTTAACGATGAACCCAATCCCACTAAAGTTGTTCGTTCACGGAGCACTTCCAAGAAAATGATCGCTTGTTTCTTCGGTTGTACTGGACACGTCGCGACCATTCCATTAGAGGATCGAAGAACTGTTAATGCCGAATGGTATACAACAATTTGTTTGCCAACGGTCTTCGATGAAATAAGGAAAAAGAACAAAAAACGTCGCATCATTCTTCATCACGACAATGCCAGCTCCCATAAAGCACGTCAAACAACTGAATATTTGAAGGAGAAAAACATCGAATTAATGTCTCATTGCCCGTATTCACCCGATTTATCGCCTAATGACTTTTTCTTGTTTCCCACTGTCAAACAAAAGATGCGCGGACAGCGATTTTCATCACCTCAAGAAGCTGTTGAAGACTTTCAAAACCATGTTTCTGAAATACCAGCTTCAGAGTGGAAAAAATGTTTCCAGAATTGGTTTGAACGTATGCAAAAATGTATAGACCTTAAGGGCGAATATTTTGAAAAGCAATAAAACACTTTGTTTCGAACTTGTTCGTTTCGGTTTCACTTTTTGTAAAAACTTAAAAGGCAACCCTCGTATGACTACCTAATATTGTTAATACAGACTTTAACACATACTTAAAAAAAGAGGGCTACCCCTTCCTTTAAGAACTTTAACTTATTTTTAAACAAATCCTATATGAGTATTTTAAAAAAATCCTTTTATTAAGTTAAAAAACTTATCATGTTAATATTTTTGCTATGTTTTCTATATTTATTAATTAGCATTTAAGGTTACCATAGAAACCAATTTAGTTAAATTTTTGTTTTTTTGTTCTTTTATTATTATCCATTAACTTTATGTCAAAGGCCTAAAGATAGCAACAATTGTATTGCCAAAAGCATTAGCCGTATTAAAATGCTGTTTCCATAACTGCAATATGTATTGTTTTCTTTATATTCTCTGATCAAAGCGTTGAAAGCAGTCTTATAGAAATTGTTATGGATCACCAAAGGTAGAACCAACCACTTAGAGTTTTCCAAAATGGCGATGAAGCAAACTAGAGCATTCGAAACTTGGACATTTCTGAAAGAATGTAGGGTAAATAGGGTATACCCAACATCTATTAGCAACATTACCTTGCCAGTAAAGTCAAAGAAGATTCTCTAAAATATTAAAAGAATTTGTCTTATAGTGGCTATCCAGGAATCAAAGAGGAGGTACCACTCCTGATTAGCAAAAGAGAAGCAGCTAAGGAGCAGCCTCATAAGCGCAGATTCCCGCCATACCTTATAGAAAGTGTAGAATGACACACAGAAAATGCTAGAAAAAAGCTAAGACAAGACCACATAAAGAAACTTAGATGGGCCCTAAGGAAACAAAAGGCCTATAGAAGAATAACAGAACTAGATCTCAATAAAGTATTGACGGTACTTTCCAATATAGATATTCCACCCTTTGTAATAAGGTATAAGTTTTTAATATGTTAATAAATTATGATTTAATCAACTTTTGAAATATTCACTCATTAAAAATTTCTTATAAAAAGTGGATAAAGTTCTTAATCAATTTTTTGGTATAAATTATATTTGTTCCTAAAATTGGGATCCTGTAAATTGGGACAAATATTTATTATCAAGTTATCAAAACTGTATTGAACTTTTATCAATTTCAATATAATTTTGCTGCCATTTAAAGTTTAAGTAATATGCTTAACCACTGATATTCAAAGAATGAATTTGAAAATATACAGTATATGATTAAATTTCTAATGATATAAATTTACTATTCTTATTAACAAACTTATATTATGAAAAATAATATTTTACATACCTCCAACATAAAGATAGGCAGTTGATGTTTGTTCACCATTTTCATTAACTGCTTTACATGTATATTTTCCTTCTACATCATAATCAATCTGAAGAATGTGCAAAAGAATACGATCTTCTAAATATGTCACGCGATAACGACCTGTTGTTACATCTATCTCTTCATCATTGAAATACCAGCTAATTTGAGGTCGAGGATTTCCACTTATAATACATTCAATAGTTGTTGAACTTCCAATAGTTTTTGCAAAAACATCTCGAAGAGGAACTCTGAATACAGGTGGTTGAGGTTTTTCTGAATAAAATGATTTACAAATTCGTGTGTTATTTATTTACATTCTACTTATATATATCATTAATTAATAATATAAAAATTGAATATTTATAATAAAGATTCTATAAATATAATTATAATTTGAGAAATATAACTTTATGCAAATTATACTTCCTCATACTCATTAAAAAATTTAAATGATATATTTTTCCAATTTTAAAATTGAAAATTGAGGAAGTTGAAATGGAGGGAAGAGAAAAGAATTTTATATCTGTCAAACTAGCCATAAACAATGCCTTTATGAAGAGGTTGACTCTGACCAATCCTATTGTTATTTTAGTGACTCTAGACTTTTTTTATTATTATTTATCATTATTTTCATTATTACTTAATGTATTATGTTTTTACTTTGGGAGTTAACTCACTTTTCATGTTTCCATCTCATCAGTTGGAGATTGGAGATTACAGATTACAGACTAGGGGGTCCATCTCCCAAATGGGCTCTCTTGGCTTTTGATGTCATCTACTCTAAATAATTTATCATTGATCTGATATGAGAATATAAGAATGATCTCTTATCAATGTTTTATTTGGGACATAATTTATGGAGAGGATGATATGAATTGATTGCTCTGTAAGCTGGAAATATTAGCTTGTTACATGACTTGTGTAAATGATAAGCCCAGTATTGCAGGGGTCACTTGAGTGAAGATGTACACATCATCTGACAGTATGAAGGGTTAGAGGTGTTTTATCTTGCATCGAAGCTGATTAGTGACTCTTGACGTTTTTATAAGATCAATCATGGCTTAAATTTATATTAGAGATGGAAATATTAGAATTAAACAGTAATATCTCCAAACAAGCACTGTAGCAAAGCATATAAGTTTTATATGGTATAACGTTTTCAGATATTACATATCCCTCCTCAGTATCATAACTTAACATCAATTACAGAATAACTGCAAACTATTCTAAGCTGTTACAAATTCTTAAACATTTTTTTTTTTAATAACATTAAATGGATAACATTATATGATATTACAATGAAATTATAAATATATAATTAAAACTTTCAATTCAAAATACAATCACACACCTATTTACATAAATAAATTTGACTTTACATAGAATGTTTTTGATAATTTTTTTCAGTTTTTTCAGATATATAGCGTAAATAGTTATTGTACTGGTAAATAACAAGTTTGAACATGTTAGCTTATATTATTCCAACTTAACTTATTAATACTTGATTTATTTATGTTTATATGAATTGTTTGTTAATCTTAAGTATCATATTACTTGTATGATATCATTTCATTTGGCACTGTCTCATTTTCAGTCAGTGAACAGTCTGGTGCCCTAATGTCATATAGGTGAAATCATTGTAGTCACTTAGCCCCAAAAGTTTTTAATCCAGAATTTTTGTTAAAAATTATTTTTCTGACTTACATAAAATTCAACTTCTGTAAAGTTCTGAAAAACATACCATTATGTAAGTTTAGTACTAAATAAATAGCTGTGTTAAGTGTAAAAAATTTAATATATACAATCTTTAATATCTTTATAAAATAATAAATTTAATCTGATTCTAACATAAAAGATTATCTTGATTTCTTTTATAGTTTATTCAGAAGAAAATTATAGGTATTGTCAATATTTGTAGCATAAGCATATTTCAGAACAAAATTTACCAGAACTTCTTAATTTTTTAAAAACAATTCAGCTTTTCAGAAATATGAAAGCATGAGAATATCAATATACTTTCATAGAGGCATTTTTTTCTGCAAGAACTGTCATCTTGAAATTGCTATAATTGAATCTTTTAACAGCTATTCTACTTGAAAAAAATTGCTAAGCTAAAAATAGAATATATATTTTTAAATTTCTGAAAAAAATTTTATTTTTTTGAATAAGGCTTTCCTCATTTTATGAATTTTCACTTTAATGAATTACATTAACTTGCATGTGTTTTTGAGTTGCAAATAAAACATTTTTTCATCAAGTGAATCACAATTTCTTTAAAACAATGATCATTTTATTCTATATAATTTAAATATATATATGCCATATAAATATTATATGGCATAATATATATTTATTTATATTTAATGTTATTTGTGTTGCCAAAAAATTTTGTTAATATTTTACCTAATTTTTTAAATTTCAAATATTCAATATTTGTATAATTTAGTGACATTTCAAATATACTTTAGTGAAACAATAATAAAATACTTTAATCTCTCCTAGTTTATAATAATGGAGCAATTCTGAAAATGTTTATAAGCTGAATTCTTGAAAACAGGATGTTAATATTAATTTAAATTGAAAAATTTATAATGCATTTCTGAATTCAAAATTATTCTTTATTTTTTATTTAAATATCCTGAAAATACCATTTAGTTATGTAAACTACAAAAAATTAAATCAATGATTAGCATTAACTGTTATAATACAATAATAAAAAAGCAGTTTTCTTAAAAAAATTCATAATATATAGATTAGCGTGGAAGCATTACATAGATTTCTATCCATGCAGACCTTATAATAAAACAGTCTTTTTCAATTTGAAGGATTTAGGTTTATTTCTGGGTCCCATACTTTCATGCTTTTAAAAGATCTGAATCTAGCTCATTAATCTCTATCTTGAAGATCTTTGGCTGATTCAATTATGGGCAGTTCAAGATAGGCCCTAGAATGGACTTTCATTTAATAATGTGTGTTTGAAAAGACATACAAAAATCTGAAGGTAAAAAATGTCCCCAATAAAAGTGATATCTGATGTTTAGCAATTTCAATAGTGTACTGTAATTTTAATATGATACATATCTATTTTAGAGTTTTTATTGAAGCTGTTTTTTTAATTTTAAATATAGTAGTCCTCAATTCATGACTACTTATATTTATGATAGTGATGTAATTTGTTAATTCTTTGACTGGTCAATGCAATTCAATGGGTTCAAATTTCTAACCAAATGATGTGATAGATGAAAAGTGTCCTTTTTGTTTCTGTTTCTTTTACTTTTGTGTTCATTATGTTTATGAAGATATTATTATAGTGTCTAGTAATGAGAAATCCATAAAGTTTGGATATTTATAGCTTACGACAATATGATTCAAAAACCAAACATTATAGTAAGTTAAGGACTACTTGTAATTGATTAAAATATTCTACACTCAGCAATCTCTTTATTTTATATTTTTAATACATTTTGAAATGATTACATAAAAAAGCTAATTGAAATTGTTTAGCAAATAAAATATGCAATAATACTTGAAGAAATGATTCTTATATTATAATCAGAAATGATGTTTGAGTACATCATAAATTCAGATTCCATTATCACAATATATAGTGATTACTATACATTCAATTTTTGTCTATAAGATAAAAAATAAATTATTTCAAAATTAAATAAACTATAGCACTTAATAGCAATTTTAACTTATATTTTATTAAATATAATGTTTTTGGTATACACCATCTTCAATAATATTCAAATAATTACAATAGCATTCTGTAGTTATTTGAATATCACTGAAGATGGTGTTTACTGAAAAAATTATGATTAATAAAATATGTTTATAAGTTAAAACTGCTGTTAAGTGCTATAGTTTATTGAATTTTGAAATAATCTGAATATAAAGAGAGTTAAATAAATAAAAGACATACTCTTTCGAGGAACCGCAGGTTTGGACATTTGGTACATGTGCTTAACCGAAAGATTACTAGTGCGAGGCTAACATCCACTGGATTATGACTGAACGCCTCTAAGTCAGAATCCGGCCTAGCCGCGGCAACGATATCGTATGCACCCTTTGTGTCGAAAGGCGTCATTAGTCGAGATGGTAGTGTTGGGCCTCGCGGTCCAACCATCTCGGTGAAGAGGCCCCTAGACGGAGAAGCGCCGGGAGGGCGTCGAGGCGTGTACGCCCTCTGCTTCCTGTAACCTAACATGTGGTTAGATGTTTGGAGCCAAATCGTCCACAGACGACCTAGGTGCCGGTCGGGGTGTCGTACTTAGTAGAGCAGCTACCATACTGCGATCTATTGAGACTCAGCCTTCGACTGGGTGATTTGTCCGCTTCAGATGGATGCCGTTACTCAAAAGAGTACGTCTTTTGTTAAATAAATAACTAAATTATATTATTATTATTATTATTATTTGCAAAAAAAAAAGAAATTTTGAAATATTATATTAAATATAATTTGAAGTTAAAATAAACTGATGTTTTTGCTTTGATGACAGACTATTGATTATATTAAGAATATAAGCAGATATAATTTTAGTATAATTTGCATATTATGAAGCCAATTAAAAAAAAATTCATAAAAAATAATAAATGCCAGTATTTCTTCTTGGATGGAAACTGTTTTAATACAAATAAAGAAAGCATATTGGACAATGTGATAAAATTAAAATATAAAACTTAACTTGATATTATGACAAATTTGGAAATTATCAAATCAAACACAGGTAGATTCCATCTTTTGAGTTGTAAATAGAAAATATCTTAAATTTATGGATTTCTCATTAACTATTTTTATTATACATAATCATAAAAAACTTAATAAACATAAATCAGCACCAGCACATAAATGTTAAACATAAACCAGCATAAAAATGATCCTTTTGATATATCATGACTATTACATCTGATTACTGAACATGAACACAAGTTCATGTGCAATAGTCTGATGTATCAAAATGAAATTCTATGATTGATGAATTGCATTGACCAATCATAGAATTTATCAATTACACTACCATTGTAAATATAAGTAATCATAAATTGTGGACTATTTATTATATTTCACAATTCTCCAAGGTCATGTTTATTACCCATGTTTAATTGTCATACCCATTCACTTGATACCTCCAAATAG
>WUQG02046797.1:0-10453 GCA_011317285.2 Androctonus mauritanicus
TGATCTTACTTCCATACATCAGTGCTAGGATCAGCATAAGCCATCCTAACATTCTTTGACAGATTTTCATTTCTAGTATACCTTAAATAAAGTACACCCAAATTTTCAATTTGCATTTGCTCTTCTCACAATCTCACCAACAATGCCACCCTCTCTCTCAAGCACAATTTCCATAATAATCAAATTCATTTATCTACTCCAGGTTTATTCCATTCAGTTCAATCTTGTACTATATACATTCTCTGCCTCCCTCAAATACAAGATATTGTCATCTTCCCTGCATTTATTCTCATCTATTTTCTCTGATACGTTTCATTGAATTGTGAAACAAGCATCCTCAAATCTTGCTTATTCTTAGAGAGGAGAACAGTATTCTCAGTATGTAGCAGATTGCATATATACAAAGTGGTTCACACCTAATTCATTTACTGCAATTCTCACACATCTGTTAATGCATATATTAAACAGTCATGTGAACATCACACATCCTTGTTTTACTCTTCCTCAATTATAAACTACTCTGATATGCATTCATTTACTCTCACATAATTGTTAGCATACGTCATTTTCATTGTCCCAAGACTTGTTCATTCACACTATATTCACTTAGCTCTCTAACAGATTATTCCTATTTACTGTCATATCCCTTCTCAAGATATATAAAAGCATAGAATACCTTCTTACTCACATAGAGATACTTCTCCACACTCATATTCATTAAGAAAATCTTGTCTACACATCCTCTTCTACTCTTGTAGCCACATTGCATATTCCATACTATCTCAGTCGTTCTCTTAACAATAATCTTATAAAATACCTTCTCAACCAAACTCAGCAAATTTATATCCAATAAATACATATCAAAATAAGAATACTATAAAGAATTATTTAGAATATTTTTATTTTATATAGTTAATTAGCTATTACTTAGAGACGATATGACAACATCCATTAATGTTACGATATCAAGTGGATAAGATATTGATCACTAAAGGCAAACTACTGGAAGTTATATTTTTAGAAACATTACCAATAATTATGTGATAAAATCTTGTATTTAGTTTTATAATGTAAAACTGACATACAGGACTTTTTCAAAAAATGCATGCAAAAACAGAATATACAAATTGCCTTTAATCTTATGGTTATTTGATGCATAATTAGTTTTTAGGAAATTACTGAAAGATTCAGTCAAATAGAATGAAATGAAAAAAAATAAATAAAAAAAATAATATATCAATTTGATGATGTTTCAACAAGTAGAAATAAATATTTTTTTAAAGTTCAGTTTGAATTCTTCAAATGCGAGTATGAATGCGAAATTTTTTGTGCGAATAAATTAATTTTTCATAAATTTTATATGATTAATACTTTCATTTGCAACAGATGTGATGTGAAATTGTCACAAATTATCATCAATGATGTTAATATATAATGTTTAGTATCTTACCTTATGTCTTAATTTATCTCTACCTTCAAATGTAAAAGGAATAATCTGGCCTGCATGAACTTCAATCCAATTCAATTCTTTTGATTTTGCTTCTTGAAATATCTCCAAAGATTTATGTTTATTTGTACCATCCCTATCAAATATTAATTTAATAAATTAATTAAAAATTTAAAAATCTAATTATTTAATTATATGTGGAGTCCAGTGAATTAATAAATTATTTTAATTATTATAATTTAGAATTGTAAAAAAGTAAGCAAATTCTGATTAAAAAATTGGAGATGTTTATAAAAGTAGAGAGTTTGATTTCATCAAACAATGAGCTAATGTGACTGCTCTTGTTAAACAAAAAAAAGTTTGTTATTTTCCAGGAAAAGAAAATAATGTATTTATCATCAGGTGAAGTGTCTACTATGCAGTTGGGTCAGGAACTCTGAAGAAAAAAGGCAGTTGGGCCAAAAGATACAGAGAGAGTAAAGTAAGACTTTGAAAAGAAAATCAGTCAGTGCAAAAACACAGAGAAAAAAGCCAAGAAACACTTCAAGCTTTTGAATTGTGATGATTATTGAAGAAAAGAAGTTCAAGAAAGGAAAGAATGGTTCAGTTTTTTGGTAGAAGTCATCAGGAAAGAAAATACTGACATCTACCAAAGAATTGTGCTAAAGAAACAAAGTGAACTTTTTTCTTTTTAAGAACGAAGATCTCACTAAATGCCCAAGAGGAGGAGGAATCCTCTTCAGATTTGAAGAAGAATCAAAGTTTTCAACAAGAAACTTTCATATTTACTTCAAGGTATTTATCCTTCCAACCAACATTGTTGGTTATGTCTGTAAACTCTTTCTCTCTCTAAAATAAAGGAAGTTGTTTGTTTTTCAAATGTAGTCTCTGTTACTTAGTCAGTCTCATTACCCATCCTTGTTCACTTCACAGACAGGCCATAAGCATGTTTCATATTGTCTGCAGGTCTCACATATATAATTATATTTAACAGAATCATGATTATTTTCAGTCCTGGTTAATTTCTTTAGGTTAAATTTTGGTATTTGAATTATTCATTAAAAGAATGGATTTTGGCTATGTTGAAATAGAATCACATACAGGATTCTCAGTCATTACCAGAATCAAGATTTGATTAACATATAAGATATACTTTATAAAATATATATATTTTACTTTTCATCATACAAAATAAAATTTCATCTTAGAATAGAATGCCACTTAGATGAATAATATATATGGAAGTTAGGCTTCTCAACAATTACTAGAATATCAAAAAATTGCTTAACAAACACTAATGCTGAACAAATACTGTTTATTTGTTACAAGAAGATAAAGTTACATCTTTTTGCTGTCAGCATTTTAAGCAATTTAAAAATAAAGAAAATACTAGGTAAAAACAAACTGAAATATATAATATAATTACATTCCATAAAAAAATTAATAGCAAAAATAAACAATGAAAAATTAATTTTTTTATTATTATTTTCCCAATCAGTGAATAATTGCTAAGTGGCAAAGCCATTCCAGACTTAATCATGAGCTAACCACATCCATACTGGTATCAGCTGGACTATTGAGGATGGAAATCAATGGGCTAAAAAAATTTTCTGAGATGTGGAATTGAATCCTGGTTCTCTGGATAGAAAGCCAGAGAATCAGGATTAATATTTTTCGTTTGAATCATAAAGAAAAGTTTTTAACATTTAACATTGATGACTGTAAAAGAAACCTTTTTACAAAATAAAAAAAAAATTTATTTTACTAATTAAGGAGATTTATTCTACTTAACTAATAAGACTTCATAATTTGTAGTATCAATTGACAGTTATTTCTGCTATTATTTATGTTTTGTAAATGCAAATTGGCTCATATAACTGATAAATAGATGAATGTACAAACTTTTACATATGCATATTAGCTTTTATGTGATTTCATCCCAATATCAAGTTTCACAGTGTGCAAAGGAATATATATTTATGCCAACAGAATCCATGTATGGACATTACATGATCAATTGACTAACATGCTTTGTTGTGAAATACTTGAGAAAAACTCCACAATTTTCATTTTCTTTTTTATAAATTTTCTATATTACACATAACTCAGAGAAACAAAGTAACAAAATGTTTACAAGAAACATAATGGTGATCAGATTGTTTATGGTAAAAGTAAAAGAAAGATTAACATTTAAATGAAAACTAGATGTTATACCATTTTGAACATAATAAAAAGATATATAACATTGTTTATGCAACAGAAATATAAACAATACCAAAAATAGTAAACTTAATTACTAAAACAAGTCCAAGTACTAGCAAATCTGAGATCAAATCAAGACCAAAGAAAATTCAAGAAATAGAATGACTTCTAAGTGTGCAGATAGAAGATAAAAAAGAAAAGAATCTAAAACAAGCTTTTGCACCATAAAAAAGAAAAATCATCAAATTACGAAAATCTTAAGGAAAAAACTGAAAATCATGCAGCAGATGTATCTTCTTGAATGATAACTGCTTGTACAAATCACAATGTCAAACAGAATAAAAAACAAGCACTTCTAGAGCATGAAAAATGTATAAAATAATCTTTTATTTAAAACTTTAAATATATATTGGAATACTTCTTATTTTAAATATTGAATAAAAATAATTATTTGGCTTATTGTTTACTTTTATTCAAAACTGTAAATGTTTCTGGTACTGATATACCCTATTCAGTACAAATAGGAACTGCAAATTAAATACTTTACATGAAACAAATTCAGTTCTAAATAAAGTATTGCTTTAAACATATTTCCTGCTCTAGAAGTGCTTGTTTTTGGTCCTGTTATATGTAACTTCTTTTAGCACTAAGTAGTGGTTAGCTTTAAAAAAATATATGCTTTCCAAAATACAATATGTTAAAATTAATATTTTTCTTAAAAAAATTTAATAATACTTTAGTTTAATATATATTTAAATTGAACTGTCTTTTGAATTAGGGTTACTACTAAATTTGTCTTGATTTTGAGTAAATATTTTTTGTGATCTGCCCCTAATTTTATTTTTCTCATGAACCCGGTTACTTTTATTATGTAATTTTCTTTAGTATGAAGTCTGATAAGAATGCAAATATTGCATTATAGCAGAGATTCTTTATTAAAAATGTAAAAATGTGATTATAGGTCAAACACAGATCTTCCAATACCTCCTTTAATTGAGACAAAGTTATCAGAGTGCAAAAACCTTCTACAGCTCAACTAATTGATGGAACGGCAGAGCAAACTTGATATCTAAAGAAAACATCAAGTAATTTTGTCTTAAATTGATTATAAATTTACAATATATATGAAATATGATATTAAATATTGATGATGTATCTTAGATGTGATATTTAGAAATTTATAAATAAAGTTTTTCAGAAATAATTTTATAAAGTTTTTATTTTGAAAATGTTTATAAACAATAAAGACATTTGTTTTCCTGGTATTTGTTGGATTTTTATATATTTTATGTAATCCAGAATTGAGATATGTAGAAACTCTGATATATCAGAAAAGCATTTTCCAATAATTAATAAAATTTAAGAGACACTTAAATCATTAAAATGACCAGATTAAATTTTTCAGTGTATTAAATCAATTCATAAAATATATAACTATCTTGCCATGAAAAATTCATAATTATTATATCTAATAATAAATTTTATTTTTAAAAATCTGTTTATACTTATCACTTGATGTTATAGCAGTTGAAAACCAAAGTTTACATCCCAAATCATTTTTTACTGCAAAAGGAACAAATGGAGATCTTCTTCGATAAATACTATACAAAATAAATAATATATTTTAATTTAATATATTCAGAATTAAGTAATTTATATAAAGACAATAAACTTATATAGCTTATATAGATTGAAAAAGTTTATAAACTAATAAATTTTTGGAACATAAATGCAAATATATACAAGTATTTAGGCAAATAACTGAGACCAAAGGCTTTATGTAAATTTAATTTTTGAGTAAGTCAGAAAAATAATCTTTTAGCAAACATTTTGAAGCAAAAACTACCAAACTAATGGACTATTGTGTTATACCATATTACCATTATACCATTTTCATGGAGCCATACTATTCTTCAACTGAAAACAAAACAATGCTCACGAAACATTATAATATCAAATATAATACTTAAGATCAACAAACTATATAGAAAACAAATAAATCAAGTAATATGAATTTTTAAATGTTTTAGACCAACATATTTGGACTTGTAACTTACAAATACAATAGATGTTACTATATCTAAAAAGAAGAAAAATTTTGGAAAATTTTCTCTCTTAGATTTTTATAAATATTTATCCATAAAGCCAGATCTAACTACTGTGTTATATAAAAGTTATTGTACTTCATATATAAAGTTTTAGTTAGTTGACAAAATAATGAATAATAAGAATCATCAGTTTTCATAAAAGCATATACGAACCTTTCCACTCCAGATGCTTTATAATATTCTTCTATCCAATTATTTTTTACATTTTGATATAAATCTAGCAAAGCACTTGTGATATTTATATTTAATGTTTCTTCAGCTGAAATACAAAGTATTACATGTAAATAATTTTTTCAATAAACAAAATTCTAAAATATTAAATAGAAAATTATTTATTTCCATATTATTTTGAATTATGAATAAGGTTTTATTAATCTGTTTTTAATTACATTCTTATTACTTTTAATATTTCAACAAGTAGTTCTGAAAGAACTACAGTCTGAATCTTTTATATGAAATTAATATGCTGATGAACTTATTTGAAATATATATGCCTCTAATCAATAATAAATATATTTTTCAAAAAATTAATAAAATTCAATGAAATATTTTAATATTAATGTTTAAACCAAATTATTTTATTGCCATTCATAATAAAATATAAATAATTATGGTAAAAAATTTTTAAATAAAAATTTGATTTGGAATTTTGTATAATTATATGGAAAAATTTAAATTCTATAAATTATATAAAAATTTATATAAGAGTGAGTTAATAATTATCTGAAATTTGATAATAACTTGTTAATTGAGATTATAGTGCAAGTTGCATATACATTGCTAGGTATTCATTTTGAGTCTGGTACTGTAAGTTTCAATTTTATAACTCACTCCTGCTGTTAATTTTGGTGATATTAATATGACTGCCCCATTCATTGTTTGCACCAAGCAGTAAACTGTGATCCAATTTTTGTGGGGTAAAGGTGTTACAGAGGCCAAAATCCATCAGAGACTTGCAGTACAATATGGAAGTCATGTTTTGTCAAAAAGTAGTTTCTATGAATAGATTGACAAGTTCAAAAATTCTCACACAAATGCTAAACATGAAGGTGTAAACATGAAGGTGTAAACACGAAGATGTGTAAAATGTATATAATATTTAGTATTGTGTTTTGAGGTTGGTGTTCTTAAATAACTCTTTCATCTTGAAATTGTTTTCCTAGGGTAGAGAATCATTTTATTTATTTATTTTGTGATAATTTATAATAAATTATTTTATGAAAAAAATCTGCAATTTCTTTATATTTTTAGTTGGTCTTATGATTTCATTTAAAATGAAATTGAAGAAAATGTGTGCAAACAGAAAACTTCACATTAAGTAATCTTGAATTATTCAATGCGATTGGAAGAGCATGTGAATTGATTGAAGAAAATGATTCAAATGAATAAAAAAGCCTTGAAACAAGCTTAAAATTAGAAAATGATATTCTGTGTTATCGCATGATATACAAAGAAAAACAAGAAAAAAATTGATGCAAAAAATTTTGGCTGATTTTCTAGTTAAAAAATAATGTTTTTCTTTTTCATTTTGTAAACATTAAGCAATAAAAGTGTTCCATTATTTTTACTTTTCACCCTTTTATTATTTTTCATTAATTTTAGATAAATATACAAATATTTGTTTTAACAAAATTTGATAGGAATGAATTACTTATTTTCCTATAAGAATAATGTTTCACTCAGTACGGGCTCATTTAATGCAGTACTTTAGAGTAACCAATTAATAGTACTAAGTGAGGTATTCCTGTATAACTTCGAAGTGAATTACATGATCAATTGGAAAGGAAACAATTATTTGAAAGTACATCACATTTTACAGTATTTGAATTGATTTTTTTTAAAGTATTTTTGAGTTCACCCATTTTATACAATCTTACGAAGATCACCTAAAAAATATATTACAAAAATGGGGACCGGATTAGCGAAAAAACCTGTGGGATATAGTGAAAATTATCAGAAAATAGTGATAACATTACGGTAATAATTACTGATAGAATTATTTGGTTCGGTTTTACATTAGCGTCATATCAATGAAAATGGTACCAATCGAAATATGGAGACGGATAGAGAAAACTTTCCAAAAGAACTGCACTTCTATTTGGTGCAGGCTTCAAGAAAATGAATGATGAAATTATTTCTTCACATACTGTACCTAAACCGGTGCGCGCCGCCATTTTGAAAACTTGTTTAAAATCAGATATATATAATAGTTTTTAGAATGAATCTTTAATACAGCAGAATTGTTGATTCGTGTTTTAATCATCAATCGGTGAGGTTAATCTTTAATTCTTTAATGTATAGTTTTTTCGAAAAGATGAAATTAAAGTATTGAAATTGGCCTTCTCGCCGACTGATAATTAAAAATGCGAATCGACAACTCCGTTGTATTAAAGATTCATTTTAAAACTATCCCGGCTTTCCAGATTAGTTTTGAAAATGGCAGCGCACACCAGTGAAGGTACTGTTTGTGGAGAAATGTTACAATTTCATCATTCATTTTCTCGAGTTTGTACCAGATAGAAGTGTAGTCATTTTGGAAAGTTCTCTCTACTTATCATCTATCGATCGGTACTATTTTCATCTTATGGCGCTAATGTAAAACTGTACCATGGTACCACATCTAAAATATTTATAATCTATGATTTTTAACAGATTTTGAGCTATCATTTCCCAACCTATTAAAAATTTAACGTGACTAATAAGACTAAGAAACGCTGTTCTAAAGTATTGCTTTCATTCCTTACTGAGCCTTTCCACGTGCGACAATTTAGTTTTCATCATATATCAACAACAATCAATGTATTAACTTTAAATGCTTAATGGAATTAGTTTTAAAAGCCATCCACTTACAAGTTATGTTTAATTTGCCGAATAATTAATACTTACAACTACCATTTTCCAAGATAGAAAATTCTATGGTAAGTAACACGACAATATGGACGATCAAAAAGAGAAATATTCTACACGCAGTAATATTGCCATCTTAAGTTTTTTGTAGCCAAATATACATGAAAATAGCCAAAAATGAATAAACTTACTAAAATTTTATAATTCATTTATTTTTAAATAATTTTATTTTCACTAACATAAAATTTTCTTCATATTCAAGAATTATTTATAAAGAATGTTTTGATAAAACTTGATAAAAAGAACTAATCATCGATACGCGAACTAAATAACCAATGCAATATAAGCTATTATTAGATTTTTTGAAAACTAAATTTAATAATGTTATCATTGATTGAAAACTCACAGGAATAATTCAGTTTCTTTATTTAAATGTTTCTCAATACTATTTTTCAATCATTTGGCGAATAATAACTAGCAGGTCAAGGCAGGATTGACCGTGTGGAAACGCTTTGACTTTCCATTCTGGAAAATCCGGTTCTATTCCTTGGAAATATTTATCATGAGGTCCAGATCATCATATCGATTATCCGTCCGCCACAATCCGGCTGATCTCTCCGCAGAGTTGCACAATTGGTGGAAGGCTTGTTTCGTTCCGCCACTTTCTGAATAGCGGAGAAAAACAAGCTCCATATTCAGTATTCTGAATGGAAAGTAGCCATATCTGTTATAAAGAAACGCTATTATATGCTACTCGCCGCTTTTCTTCTTCGTGGTTTTATGCTGTTACACTATTTAATACTGCTAAGTGGATACTATCCACTGTGATACAAAGTAATTGAGAATTCTAGTGCCTAGCATGAACTGCCTACACTCTGATATGGTTTGCCATCAGCTAGAGAATGGGAGTTCAACAAGCGAGCGAAGACTATCCTGATAAAATCTCTGGAAGTTTGGAACCCGAAAACTGAACTTAGATCCTCCAGGATGCACAGCACAGCATGCTTTTGCATTACTAAGAAGAAGTGGTTTTTCTTTTTTATTTAACATCTCTTTCCAATCGTTTACTAATCACTAAGTGTTGAGATCATTCAGATCATATTACATATTAGATTAAATTGATCCGGATTCAATTCCCGATCTAATATTTCAAAAATTTATATTTATATTTGTTTAATTTTTTTTTATTTTTTGTCAACAGATGACGCCACACTCCATTCTAGAAGAATACTATGTGACAGGGCGAAACAAGCCCTTCCACAGGCTGCCCACCCCTGCGAAGGGGTCAGCCGGATTGCGGAGGACGGGGATCGACGGGCCGGGCCCTTCAAGGGGTGGGACCCGACACTCGAACCCGGGTCCTCCAGAGTGGAAAGCCGAAGCGTTTCCAGGCGGCCAATCCGGCCGACTTGTTTAATTTATTTGGATGGTACTTGATCTCTATCTTCTATAAATTCGACTGACCACTCTTATAGAGTTAGTAGCCTGTTAAGATCTGAAATAGACTTGACATTTAGTAATTAATAAGATTGGAAAGTGACATTAAAAAAAATCCCACTATAGTTGTGTAGACAACTATAATGGGATTTTTTTAATGTCAAATGCCGCTTAACACACATCGTATGGAAAGCAACATAAAACTTCATAGAAAAATTGCCATGATGGCAATTTTTCTATGAAGTTTTATGTAGCTTTCCATACGATATGTATTAAGCGGCGGGCCATTCCACTGAATATCACGGGCCGCCATACCCTAATGGAGTCAGCTATCAGCAGAGTATGGGTTCAGCAAGCCGAACGTGGACTTTCCTGAAAAAACTGGAGATGTAGAGCCTAGGAATTAATCCTG
>WUQG02046808.1:0-10453 GCA_011317285.2 Androctonus mauritanicus
TTTATTAAAATGACGGATATTTATTTCGTTGCCTGAAATTAATGTTTGAATGTATACTGTATGTGACATAATAATTTTGACGTTGTCGTTGTGAAACGCACAACTCGCATATCACGTGGTACTTCCCCGAGAGAGATCGTATAAAAAGTTACCAGCTCTGCAATGACTAGTACCAGTAAGTTTTTTCTTTTGGGGGAAGGGGGGTTGGTGACCAGAAATTTTTTTTGGCTACTGGATTTTCGAAATTATTTCGAGCACTGATAATGATACTTGTATAGAGATTGTCTTATGGACCAATCAATATCTTGATGAAAGGGAATTGATCAAATGAATTGGATAGCAAAATTTCCTGACTTAAATATAATTAAACAGATATGAGATACTTTTGAAAGGATTACTTCTCGCATTCCACCTTCCAGAAATCTTGTTGAACTTAAAATTGCTCTTTTGCATGAATGGCTATTAATACTTTCAGAACTTTTTGACAATCTTGTGTCCACTATTATTAGTTATTATGTAATATGGTACAACTATGAAGGCTACATTGCAATCTGAATTGATCATATTCGTTATTAATAAAGGGAGTGTCATGGCTTCCTCCGATTTTGCCAATTTTTACATATGCTGTAATACTATCCTCCCATAAACTCATTGTAAAGTAATACAATGCACTCTCGAGCATTCCCAAAAAAAGGGGATTTAAAATTTTCTATGTTATTTATATACTGATTGATATTAACAATTTAATAAGTGTTGCCATAGTGCATTGTGTTTGCTGTTCAATTAGTGTAAGATGTGAACAAAGAATATAAGTTTAAGTCCTGTCAAAACGATTGGTGCGTTTACTAATGAACATTCATTGTTGTTACATCAATTAAATGCCCCTATAATTAAACTGATGATTCTATATGCATGATTTTTGTCAAAATTGATTGAAGAGAGATCTTTATTTATAAATGTCAGTGAATGTATTTCTCTACCTCAATAATGAAAATACTGTATGTTTGTTGAAATATATGGTTCATAGAATGTGAGCATTATAAAACAATATTCTGTTTTGGATGCTTTTATGATGATTATCACCTGAGTAGATGCACATTGGCATAGAGATCAAGGAGGATCCCAGTCATCAATAATAATAATCTGTATTTGTTAATTAAAATAAATATTTTGTGTAAAAAAATTTATTTATTAATTACATTTCTTTATATGTGTATTTAATATGTGAAGAAATATTTAAAGAGCCTAGCAAAAAATTAAATAATTAAAAAATAGTAATTTCTCATTAATAAAAATACATTGTACAATAATTCATTTAAGTTTTGATTTAAAAAAAATTAAAAAAAAAAAAAAAAGAAACAGGACTCGAACCTGCATCCTTTGTTCACACCTTACACTAATTGAATAGCGAATGCATCATGCTATGGCAGCACTTATTAAATTGTTAATATCAATTGGTATATAAATAACATAGAAAACTTTAAACTCTTTTTTTTTTTTTTTTGAATGTTTGAGAGTTGTCATATTACTTTACCATGGGTTTGTGAGAGGTTAGTATTACAACATATGTAAAAATCAGCAAAATCGGAGGGGGCTATGGTTGGCACTCCCCTTGTAAGATTAGTTTTCATCATTCTTCCTCATTTTGAGCATTTTAGCTGTTTTGAAATTTAACTCTTGAATTTTTTAAAAACCAAACTGAAATTTTTTAATTTATAAGTAGTTTTTGAGTAAAATAATGTTCAAACTCGTAAAGTTTTACTAAATTTCATTTAAAATTTTTTAAATATCTCATTTTTTGAGTTAACTTTTCACTTTCAATGCATTATCTAAAATTCTGATCTGGAATGCTGAAAACTGGCCATATTCTAGAACATTATAAAAGTGTAGATTAACTGTGTATTGATTTAAATATGGAAAGTTTGCTGAGTGCAACCTTTTATTATAGTTAATGTTCATACTCTTACTAATGTTCAGTCACAGTTATATCTTTCCTAATGATTATTACTTCAATCATCTAACAAATCAGATAAACTATAAACAATAATATTCAAACATTCAGCATATAATTTTGCTGTTCTGTTGTCACAGTGTAAGCAAGAATTCTTACATTCTTATCTAGAACAATTACAATTAGTTTTAAAATGTATGGTGCCATTTAACCTATGTTAATCTCTGATTAGAATACACAGTTAACCAAAATCTTGTCAAGAAATTTGAATTTATTATGAATTAATTATGATGTGTATTTTTTTGACAAAGATTATATTAAATAAGAATATAAATATCAAAGTTTTAAAAGCTCCCTTACATTCCTTCAATTCTTCAATATGGGCCTCACATTTCTTTGCATATTTACTGTTCTTAGAGCTTTGAAATGTTTTGCAATAAATTATCTATTTGGAAATTCATTAGAGTCAGTTCAGAACATGTTTTCTCAACCCTGTAAGCATATCTTTTCATATTTTAAAAATTAATTCATTTGGCTGATTAATTCAATTTTACTTTCAAAATCTTATATGGGATATTACAGTGACAGTCATTTTTGAATCTACCAAGATTTGACAAACATTTGTGATATGTACTATTAAAAGATTAAAATATGAGTTTCAACACACAAAGTTCAGATTCCTCTTGGAAAATTTGAAATCTGGAATAGATTCTAGTCTCTCTAGATAGAAGTTTAAAACAGCAGTCATCTAGATTGGCCATTTGAAAATGTTTTGACTTTCCATCTGAAGAACTGGGTTCAATTCTTGGTCTCATTCCTCTAAAAATTTATACAGAGCATCTAAGCCTGGCCCAATCTCTGTTTTTTACAATCTGCTGATATGGGCTATCTTAGCAAGGTCTGAATTTACTTTGATGTTTAATACCAAATGGTCAGAAAGTACTACTATAGGTTGCCAGAAAAAGTCTCTTCAGATGGAACTTTAATATATCAGTATTGCCTAATTAATATTTTTCTGTTTTTCTCATGATTTATTCAATCAACAGATATAAATAATTTCATTTGTTTTATTGCATCAGAAATCTTTTTAACAATCATTTTCATTTAAATTAGTTCATCCAGGATGCAAAAAATTAAATATAATCTAAATTGCATTAATTTTCCTATAGTATGCTATCAAAGTGGACATTTCAATATATACAGTCAATTCTGCTTAATTGAGATACACTATGACTAATCCATTTTGGCCCAATTAAGTGGCTGCCACAGTTAAACAAATTTTAATAATAAATTCTGAAATAAAATATGTAATACATAGGCAAATAACTAAGTAAGTAAAATTAATGCTTATTAATTTTACTTACTTTTATGCTTATCTTAATGCTTTATTAAACCAAAATATAGAGCTTTTTAACGACCTCCTCTGATTTTGCCTTCAACACTGGGCTGCTGATTTTCACACTTTGCCTGCTAACTATAGAAAACCATTGATATAATGCTTCTTTGACTTCTGGATCCTTTCCATCACACTTTCTTTTGGATGTTCCTGAAATTTCTTTCTGTGATGCCCACTCCTCATGCAGTTGAATTTCTTGCTGTAGAAGACATGCTATGATAGATTTTGGTACACCAGTTATATCAGCAAGTCTACAATGGCTTGTATTAAATGGCTGGTTTTTAATTTTATCCAGCAAAGCAATTTTACTTGAAAGTGTAATATCATTTCTTGGCATCTTGGCAAAGATTTAAAAATTTAAAATAAAATCAACACTGTAAATAAATATTGCTAGGCACAGTAATGGTAGACTCTTAAGCAGATGCACGACAATATATAACCGAATTGCATCATGCTAGTGTTGCCAAATATTAGTGTACATAGTGTCGCCATACTTTTTGAAAAATCCCTAAAATGTGTCAAAACTTGCTAAATTCCTCTTCTGCTACTGTCCCAATTAAGCATTTAAATTATGTATTAGTTTATTAGTTTTGTTTCCATTCTTTGAGATTTGGCCCAAAAACGTAGCTGCCATGATTAACTGATGGCCCAATTAAGCGGAATCAATTGTATTTAAAATTATGTAAGACTTCATTCATAATACAGTAAGGAATCTTTTTTTCTGGCAGCTCCATCCCAGATCATATTCAAAATCAGTTATATTAGAACATGATAAAAGTGTAGAATCTATTTGCATATATATTCAATATGTTGAATATAAAATTTCTGGATGATGGGAAAAACTATTTAAGTTAAAAATATTAATTTTTGAGTTAAAAGTTTTTTCCTTTTATAAATAAGATAAAGACATTTTTTGTTGAAAAACAGTCAAATTTTAATGATACTACATAGCTTATTTAGTTTTTTAAATCACTTTGTATTTTTGCCAAATATTATCTTTATCTTATTAACTGAAAAGAAAAAAATGTTACTTTTGTCTTCTATAAAAAAACGGAAATTGTACGCTGCCAATAATTAATACATGAAGCATTATGGCAGGGAAATTCATAAGAAAACATAGAGAATTAACAGAAAGAAGTGCTTTTGATTATTTATAATCATCATCAGCTTCCATACCAATTTCCATACCATGGTATGGAAGCTGATGATGATTATAAATAATCGAAAGCACTTCTTCCTGTTAATTCTCTGTTTTCTTATGAATTTCCCTGCCATAATGCTTCAGATAGTTCATGTTGTAGATAAATGTTTTATGTAACATAATCAATTATATTTTAACATATATTCTGTACATCCACAAGTTTTGTATTTTTTAAAATCTTATGAGATTCAAAAAATTTTAATATCAATAAATTTAGATATGAAAATGCTTTGAAAAAATATTTTAAATGTACAGGTTAAATGTCATTCAACTTATGATGATCCAATCTTAAAATAGCAGTTATGATATTCCAAACTTGCTATTTTCATAGTATATTGATTAGAAATATTTTTTCTATTTTTATTAAAAATTTATAATTTGTTAATGTCTGAATAGTAAAGCAATCATTTACTACCATAGAGGATCTTGGTTATGATTTTACCACTTTGGAAGCCAGATTCAATTACAAATGATTTTACCATTTCAAAAATCCTGGATCAAATCCAGACAATTTTACTACATTAAAGAATTTGATCATCCATTGTTTATTATTATTATTAAAATTATCATCATCATCAGTCATTTTTAACTTACAATTTTTCAATTACAATGGGGTTATCAAAACATAATCACATTGTAAGTAGAGGAGCATCTGTATTCATCAATTTACAGGCTTTCCAGAAAAGTCCTTATGAAGCCCTTTATCTTTCAAATGAAATGTTTTAGCACTTCAGAAGCAGGGTCTACATATAGGAAAGTGACTATATGCTGTCAATTGACAATAATTGCAGTGTCTGCAATATTGCAGTACACACAATAACAATTATTGTCTGCAAAACACACAATAATTGCAGTATCTCTAGTAGCAAGTTGAAAAAATTAGAAATCCTATCTTGAAAAGCAAGAAAAATAGAAAATTTTCAATTACAAAATTATAAAGCATTGTTTAATTAATACAGAAAACACAGATAAATAGGCAATAAAAAATGAGATAAACAAAAGTGATTTAACTTTCACACACAATAAAAAATAAAGTAAAATTGGCTGCCAAGTTCATCTGATTTGACTCCCATAGATTTCTTTCTTTGAATTATTTAAAGGAACAGATTTATGTGATACAACCAACAAGTTTTCAAGACTTATAAAATGTTATCATCATAATTTGCAGAGATGTGACTCTTAAACAATACTATGTCTGACACAAGAAAACTTTCTCATGTTTAAATGTGTATTGCAACTTAAACTGGACATTTTGAACAGTATCTTTGCAAATTTCTGGATCTTTTCCTTTTGAATAATGGATGAGACATTTCATAATTATTATGTTTTTTTTTTACCTTATTTTTAATTGCCCATTTACAAGTTTTTTGCAAAGCATGTTTCTTCTGTACTAATTAAAGAATATTCTGTTATGGATAAAGTGATTAATATGGGCATTATGAATAATGACAAACAAAATCAGCCATTGTAATAAAATTCTTCATAAACTAGGGATATTTTTGAAAGGTAAGTATTATTAACAATTTTAATTAATGTTAACAAAATGTATTATTAATAAAATTTTATAATTCTGTCAACATTATGATAAAATCATAAAAATCAACTTAAAGGAAAAGAATGATCACTCCTCTTCAACCTGTAACACTTTTAATATCTATGAAAAGATATCATTATCATCACTTTTCTCAAGGATATGATAGCAATATTCATATTAGTCCCATCAATATGATAAACAATGTGAAATTTATTACAATGCCCAATTTTGTTTGTCATTATTCATAATGCCCATATTAATCACTTTGTCCATAACAGTTCTACAACTTTGTAATTGAAAATTTTCTTCTATTTTGCTTACTTTTCGAGAGAGGATTTGTAAGTTCTTCAATTTGCTGTTATAAACACTGTAATCTTTCTCAATCAATAGTATTTGATCATTTTTCTGTATGTAGACTCTGCTTCTGAAGTGCTTGAATACTTCAATTGACACTTAAAGAGATGCATAAGGACTTTTTCAGAAATCTTATATATAGTCATAAAAAATACAGAATTTCAATACTGAATATTTCTATAATGCTGATGATAGAATATATAAACCTCTCCAAATTAAAAAAAAATATTACAATTTTAAATTATAAAGCAAAGTATTCAATGAAAAATTTTATTTCCTCATTATTTGAGCAAGCTGCTATCTTCTGCCAAAACTATATATATATATATTATTTCTTTCTTTGAATTATTTAAAGGAACATATATATACACTATTTTATCTTAGCTCACTACTGTAATCTTAAACTTTCAAGTTTTGCTGCTCATAAAATAACAAATACACTTTAAGTAGCATTTTAGTTATATAATACTAAAATTTATTTCATGAAGTCCTTGACTTATGACAAGTTCATTTCAAACCCTATTGTCATAAATCAGAATGCTGTAAATCATAAATGCCCAAAATTTATAAATTTCTCACTACTAATGTTTACTAAGACACTATATATTATCTTAACATAAATTATTTATTATTATTATTAGTGAAAATATAGTTACTAATTCCAGATAGTAACGTTTTAGACCTATGGCCCTCCTTAGCTGCATCTCATGGATGCAGCTGAGGTGATGTATGTTGAATTATTGTTATTTGTCTTCATTATATTTCAATTATGACAAATGAAAGCTAAAATATTTTGCACATTTTAGCTTGTAAAGTATACATTAATATATATACTTTATAAATTAAATTATTATTTCAATTTATAAAGTATATATATTAATGAATCATAAATATATGCACTTTATAAATTATACTTTAAAAATTAATATATAAAAAATAAATATTAATTTTTTAAAATTAATATGTATTCATAATTCCTTCACAATTTGACTGTAAAAATTTGAATATATATAAATATTTTAATTAAAATTTTTGATATAATTTGGAAAATTTCTATGTCAAAAATTACAAAAAAATTTATTCCATAAAATTCATCAAATTTGTATAGTTATTCAAAATTATTTTTGGCTCTATCTAAATACTTTTATTCTAAGATTAAGTGTTAAGATATTTTGACAAATAGTTCCTATACAAAATTTCAGATTTTTACAAAAAGCACTATATTAAAATCATAAAATTTTGTCCTTTTGAAGGATTTATTTTTAATTAACCTAGCATTAAAATGTTAAAACAAAATTTTATAATAATTAAAATAGTTAAATAATTTTATATAAACATTCATTGCATCATAAAATAATATTATTTGGCATAGAATATTATTTTGATCAAGTTGGACTGGAATAGTTTCTCTTCATTAATCTGAAATATTATCTCTTAGAAACTAATCCTGTATAAAATAATAACAACAACAACAATAACCATCTTGTAATTGAAATTAATGGCATTATTACAGTTGTAGACATTCTGCCACTTATAAAAAGACAAAAAACAGCAAAGCATTAGGCAGAAAAAAATCTTTTATTACAGAAAGGAAATGTTTTCAATCACTGTCAACTAGTCTACAGTGTGTCCAATAAGTCTGGAAACATAGGGAAAATGAACATCTAGAGAATGTGCTTGATATGTTAGCCTCTCTGTTGCACACAGTGGCGCAGCCTAATCACTCAATCTTGGAGAACATATTGAATGGTCTCTGATGTGATTTGTGAACAAACACTGCAATGAAAAAAGAAACATCATGATTTCTTCACATAGGAAAATCATGATGTTTCTTTTTAGTTTCATGTTTGTTCACAAATCACACCAGAGACCATTTGTCATATTCTTCAAGATTGGATGATTAGGCTGCACTACTGCGTGCAAGAGAGAAGTCAATATATTGAGCACATTCTGCAGATACTCATTTTCCCCATGTTTTCAGACTTATGGAATGTCCTGTACATCAGCTTAAACTGGAAAGAAACTGTTAATTTCTACCCAATTTAAGCTTCATTTCTTTTCTATAATAAAAGAAACAAAGCTTAAGTTGGGAAATTGAAAACATTTGTTTTCTCTAATAAAAGATTTTTTTCTGCCTTGTGCTTTCCATTTTTTTTTGTTTTTTTTAATCTGTTGAGGTCCATTGATGTGTATATAGACCATGAAAGTGGAATAAAAAATAATAAAAAAAAAACAATAAAAAACTTCAATCTTGATTTACTCAGTGCAGCTATTGCAGATCAGTTTTTTGCATTTGTTGAATGAAAATGTGTGCCTCCGATGATGGATCCTAAATTTTACAATTGCTGAAATTTGTTTTTAAATTATGTTATAAAGATAGAAAATTTGATTGGATTGTATTAATAGAATTTGGATTATTTTTTATTGAATCTTATTGATTCTGCTTTCTATTCCTTTTATATGTTGTTAATCTTATTTCAGTTTTGGAATGAGATAAATTTATTTTTGAAATTATTAAATATAACATGAAATTTTAATATGGTGAGCTATAAAATTCATAAAACTGAAAAAATGTTGCTCATAATACAAAAACATTGATTAATTCTGTTAAAATAAACAATATTGTTATTTATTTGTTTATTTTTTATCAATAATTCAGTAAAATATGAGAAAATTCTAATGTAAACACACAAAAGCAATTTAAAGAGGCATGACACTTTTATTGTTTTTGGTAGCCAATTGTTTTGCAGAAATTGCAGCTAAACCTACTCTACTGTGCTATATGTGGTACTGGTTGTGGTGGTATATTAATAAATATATTTATAATAAATATGTGATAAATATATGTAATAAATATATTTTATTAAAAAAATGATAAATATTTTAATAAATTTATGTTACTTTTCAGCTAATTATATGATATAACTTAACTTAATTAATGAAAATTTGCCTAACACTTCATTTTTGTTGATAATTTTTTAAAATATCCAATTTTCTTCATTTATGGCTTATTTTATTTATAAGGCTTGTCGTTATCAAAAAATAACAAATATTTCATTGAATGACTATTGTTTTCATACAAAAAAAAAGTGTTTTCTTTGATCTCATGTAATGAATGAAAAGTTGTGAAAGAAATAAATTCAAAAAAATTTTACATCCTTAGAATAAGAATAAAAAAACACAATGAATTGTAAAAATTTCAAAAAATTTAGATGAAAATTAAGCAAGATTTCATAATATTAATTTTTTACATATTAATTAGATTTAGTTTAAAAACCTTATGAGTATCAATGAGTTAATGGCATTATACTGTAGTCTTGCCAGCCATTAATATTTGTATTATTATTGAGTATTGTTATTATTATTGGACAGCATCGATTGCAATTAGTACAGATTTGTAAAACTTTCATTACAAATAATTGTCATTATTAACCTACTTTCTGAAGAAAAAGGAAGCTTATGAAATCACTGTTCTGTTGTGTGTTCCCCTACAATAATAATCAAATGGTTGATGATGATTTATTTTTAATGGCCATCTTGATACTGCATCAATATTTGTTATTTTTAAATAATTAGAGGATTATCCCTTTAGTTGAACTAAAGGATTAATTCTTCAAATGATTGCAATTAGAGGATTAACACTTTAGTTTTGCAATCATTTAAAAATGGCAGATGAATGACATAAATGACACATTTGGAAAGTAGACAGTTTTTCAAATTATATGTATAATAATAGTTAATTTATACTGAAATATGATAAATTGACATTTTTTGATTTGAAAGCATTTTTAAAATAAAATATCAATTTATCAGAAACCTGACTATATACAGTCAAACCCTGATCAGATGCTCCCCATTAAGCTGCCACCCTCACTGATCACTAAGAAATTTGGTGGAATGGATCTTCCCTATGTTAGTGGAATAGGTAAACCTCGATAAGATGTTATCTGCCAATAGAAACGTCTAAACAAATATATCTTTTGATATTGGATTTGTCCTCATTAATCTGCCAGGGGC
>WUQG02046819.1:0-10452 GCA_011317285.2 Androctonus mauritanicus
CACACAAACACAAACACAAACACACACACACACACACACACACACTTTACTTTTTATAAAACACAATAAGGCTAATAAAATTGCCTACTAACTTGTTGTCTTATTGCTGATTGCATCAAGATTAAATGATGTGTCCTGTTTCACATGGGAGACAAGCAGACAATAACATTCTGTAAAGTAAGCTGCTGATGAGTTGTTGATTCTGACTCACCTGTGAATGTTTTTGGGGAAACTGTCATTGGCATTGCTAATGACTCTAGTCTCCACAGATTATTTCTTGGTTTGGACAAGAAATAATCTGTGGAGACTAGACAACAACTAACAATTATTGTTGTTATGGTAATCTCATTTGTAATTTAAATTTAAACAAACTGCGTTCTTTGTTTCACTTTGTAAGCCTGATGATAACATATGTTGTCGAAAACGTTTGTAAGTTGTGATATGTAATAAATGCACCTGTTACTGTGAAAGTGCTCGTTTACTGGATTTCTTTAGTCAGTAGCCTAAGAATTAAAGCAGTTAGAACTAGTATGGATCTTTTTTTTTAATTAAGTAATTTTATTTATATATATGAATCATCACTTATACACAAGTATATTGTGTTTATTTATATATAATATATTATCAAAATTTGTCCGTTTTTACAAATTTTTACAAAAAAATCCAGAAATTCAGAAATTTTAGCAAGCAGTTCAACACTTCTGATTATCTTGGTTTATTTTATTATTATAGAAATTTTTTACTTTAATTGCTACCAATATTAGCAGCATGTGATTTTTTTTTCATTGTTTTCCTTACTGTATTTCTTCCTTGGGCTTTGTGGCTACATTTTAAAAATGATCCTATGGATGCCTTTCTGACTTCTACACTGAATCCAAAAAATTTAAATTAGTTTTAATATAAATTGATATTTTATCAAGAAAATCAAAAATAAGTTGTTTAATAAGTTGTAACTTTTTTCAAGATTAAAATTAAATATCTAATTAAAAGTGAAATTTTTAGTAGATGCCAGAAATTCCATCATTTTATAACATTCTGTTAACACATTTCATAAATTTACCTTATGCTTAATGTAAAATTCATTCTTATATTAAGCATTCTTAATTTTATGTGAAGGAAAAGTTAAGAATATTATTTAGATTTAAAATTGTGAAAAAATAATGTATATTATCTTTGAAAACTAAGATTTTTGTCAAAAATTCTTGTTTTAAAAAAAAATTATTTATGCTAATTATTGAAACTTTACTTATTGTTTTCTTTGCTTTTATGTAAAGGATGATTCCAAATATGTTCTTTGCAATTGATCATGATTATCAAGATCCAATTATTGCATTGACTAAAGAAAAGACGATGAAATATCTTAATTCAGTTTTTCAGTCTTCGTTTAATCCAGGAGTTTTACCATTAGTACATGCTTTGGTTACACCATTTGATCAAGAGAAAACTGTTCCTTATTCTGTTAATGTAGAATCTACGCTATCAAGAATTATTAATTTATTATGTTGTACACTTCTTACTTCTGTAGAAAAGTATCTAACAGTAAGTTATTATAAATAGTTTTGTTTGGAAAATTTTAAAATTATTTTTAAAAAAACATTTTGAATTTTTCTTTCAGTTTGGATGCTGTCAAACTTTATATTATTTAACAGAAGAATACATTATGACTGTTTATATTGATGCATGGAATATAACATTTGGTGAAAATGCCTGTATAGCTAAACATTTGACACAAATTTCAAAACAACAAACTATTAAGTAAGAGTGAGTTAGTTTATTTGAAATAAATTATTAAATGAATTTTAAATTTAATTCCTATTTTAATAGTTCTCCTACAGAAAAATTGGAATGCCATTCTGAAACAAATATTTTAAGTCATGTGTTAGCTCTCATCACAGATACCCATCTTGCGTTAGATGTTGTTGCACACAAATATATTTTAAGGTTACTGGGAAATTTAATGTCAGGTATGTAATAATTTTTAATACAATTTATCTAAATACCTAGATTATTAAATCTATTTTAATGTAAAATTTGGCAGAAATAAATTCATAACAATAAAAATTAATTCTTATGACCATAATTCCCTATAATTTTATGATGGATGTATGAGCAAAATATTGGAGATGTGCACTATAAAAATTTCTAATATAGACAAACAGAACAGAAAAAAAATCCAGCAACTGCATATGTCAAGCATCAAGATACAACTAATTGAAAGATCAGTATTGCCAATGCTATACAAGTTTAACAGATGAATTTTTTCTCAATAACCAATATCAATCAGAGTAGAAGAAAAATTTCAATATCAATCAGAGTAGAAGAAAAATTTCAATATCAATCAGAGTAGAAGATTTGAAAAATTAAAAAAAAAAAAAAAAAAATTGGAAACTGTCCAAAATTGATGAATTATGGTATTAGCAGTTTTCAAAAATATTTTGAAGTACATATATATATTTATTGAAATATCACAAAAATTATTAATATGAATTCAAATTAATTTTATTTTATTACAATTGGTAATAATTCCGGAAATTTTGTTAGTTTTGTTTTGCTGCTGTCAAAACATGGCAACAGGAAATTAACAAGGAGAGAGGATGTCAGTTATGGTGGGAAATAGTGCTAAGTTAAACTTTAGAATTTTTGGATATAAAGAAAAATCAATTGATGAAACATTCTGCTTGATTATTTGTAACATATTTATTTAGGAAAAATAATGTTTACCAAATTTTTCTCAATTAACAATTTTTCTTTAGATTTTTAACTCAAGGTATGTGCAGCAATCAGTTCCTCATGTGTATTCCCTTAAAAGCTGATTATAACAACATATCTTTTATCATTCATAAAATATTGATTTAAAATCTTTTTTTTTAACATAATGAACTAGAAATTATTGCAGGACTTCATAGCTACAGCAATAGCAATTAAAATGTGTTACTTTGTATAGCTATGAATGGAAAAAATCTAATGTCATTAGTCAATCAATTACTTTTCCCAAAATGAAATATATCAACTATCGTCTTGATGTGAAATTACACTTTGACAGAAACAGAGATTAAGATGTGATCAATATCTTAACTTCTGTTTATGCATATGGAAACATACAACTTATATTCAATATAACAATTTCATTTAATTTTAAAAATAATGTTTATCTTAAAATTTATATTGCCTGCCAATATTAAATGTTCTATATTGTTACATATCTGTATATACAGTATTTATATATAAATATATTTCAGGTGCATGTTATCAAAGTCTACAACAGAAAGGAAGTATTTCTAAGAATCTTAATGAAACTGATAATGAAAAGTGGACTCTCTTAAAAGGTCATCATCTGATTCCAGCTTTTGAGCAATTATTTTGTCATTTATTAAAGTAAGTATAAATTTTCTGTTCATTATCAAGAAATCATTAATAAGACAAAATATTATATTAATCATAATTATTGAAGATAGCTTGAAGATAAAATAATATTAATTATACAGTCTGTTTTAGATAATTTTAAATTTCTAAAAATTTTGTTTGAATTTCTCTGTTACACATTATATCAAATGTTTTTATGATGAATTGCCAAGTAGCAAATCTCATATTTTCAATTGTTGATTTGTTTTTATGTTTGTGTTGAGTAATTTCATAAACAATAGAAGCTAATAACATCCAAATTTGGCATGATTCTCGGCAGTTATCAACTTAAATAATTTGCCTATTTGGTAATTTTTTAGGACAATCATTGTTAAACATTTACAAACAATTCAAAAATTCCATAGAATTTAACAAACTAGTCAATAGATGGTGCTATGTGTAATTTGTTTTCTGACCAGATTTAATCATATTAGGCCATAACGATGACATCATGACATTGTAGACTAATATGATATCATATTGTCATGATGATGATGCCATCATGCCCTAATACTCTGGTTAAATCTACAATATAATTGGATACAAAAAGCCAATGCTGAATTAAAGCTGTTCTCATATTGTCTGTCTTTATATCATCAAAGACAAGCAACATAAGAACCTACTTAAGTTTAAATATTTTTATGAATATAATCTTAATATTAAATAGTGCATTATCAAAATAGTAAAGAAATGTAAAACTCTAACAGGTGGTTTATTGAAGAAATCTGTAAAAATTTTGCAAAGGACTCAATATGAAAAAAATTAATGAGCAGCAAAGTGATCTTTATATTGAATGCATAGATATAAATTATAAAGAAAGGCATTTAAAGTATTTTACTATCCACTGGGCCTAAATAAGATAATAAACATGATAAACTTATTAATTTTTTTTTATAAAAAATTACTTAATTGTAATGTTCTAAATAGAATTTGAATTTGTAACATTTAGAACAAATGTTTTTAGTATGTTAATGTATGTATTCTTGCATGGGATTGTATAAGTTAAAGATGGTTGACTATACCAATTGAAAATAAATGATTATGCTTCTAATATTGCTTTAATAGTGCTTTTTTTCATTATTTATATGGACTTGAAAATTCTAAACACTTTTGTACCAAGAACTAACTGTAATATGCAGTGTTCAAGTAAATTTGAGACAATTTTAGTTTTTGTCTTTAAGAATGTGATGATGAATTCCTATTGTTTGATATGATGCACTAACCATTCTACATCTCCATTTCCATGCTTCAAAACCTGATTTACATTTTTCAGGGGCCCATTCCACCTTGGAAATTTTCGAGTCTTTGCAGTGTGTGGGCTTTGCAAAGAAAAACGTTTGCTTTAAGTAACCAAAGCTGATGAAATCCATTGACAAGATATCTGGAGACTTGATGAGGATCAGTTTATTCGGGATATAATTTAGACCTACTTTTGATTTTGGGTATTCCAAATAAGAAGAGGTAAACTTGGCAGTTTGACTCAAATCCTTGTTGTCATGGTTGAATGTGATTTTATCTAGTTCTCCAGATAAAGCAAAGGGACTTCTGTTTCCAAATATGGTCTGAACACTGCCATAGTATCTTGCATTTACTTTAACATTGTTTGACACTTTTATTAAAGGGAAGCATCCTCGGCCAATCATTCTTCAAATAATTGTGAATCTTTCAGGCTATCTTTCATTGCAGTATATTAGCCATTCTTTGGGCACATCATCTCCTAGTCACACATACATAATTTTTCTTTCTCCAGTACAGTAATTTAAGTACATATATACTTTGTCTAAAGTTACCATAAACTCTGCCCTATCATCTGCTAAATAGTTTTCATACAATTTTCTAGCATCTGTTTTGCAGTTTTGACAATGCAAAGGCATTCATTTGAAGAACTTAGCGTTTCTGTTCGTTACTAAGCCTAAATCTTTGTAAATAATTGTATTAACACTTGCCACAAAGAGACTACAACATTTAGCAATCACACACTGACTGACTGGATTTGACCAGTTTCACTTTTCTGATATTATTGCTGATTCAAGCAGTTTTAGGCTTAGCACAAAGGTTCATATTTTTGACTGTTAATTTAGCCTGAAGCTTTTTTCCTTCATTTTTGATTATTTTGCATATAGTACTTTTACTTAAAGAAATTTTGTTTTTTTAACTTCTCCTTCATAGCAGTCAAGAAGTAGTTTTGTTCAGAAAATAATTTAACCATAATTTCCACTTCTGCATCAGAATATGCTGTTGTTTTAGAGTATTTTTGGATGTGAATTCATGAAATGCAATGGTATCAGTGTATCAAATACATAGTAAGAAATCAATTTGATTAGATCTAAACTTTTTAAGTTATCAGATTTCAAATTAATCTCAAATTTGTTAGGACTTCCTCCAAATTATTTTATTTGTTATTCATTAAAAAAGTGTATAAATCTTATCAAAAGATGGAAACTTAAATTTTAAAGAATTTTGATGTTTTTATATAAAATCTATAAAATAGCAAATTTTATAAAAATACTATAAAATATGTTGTTTTATGTTTCAATAAGAAAATATTAATATTTATATCATCATGAAATCAATGAAAAACAAAATTAAAATAAAATTCATAAAATATCAAAAAAATTATCCAAAAGAAATAAAATATCTTCATAAAATTGATAAGAATATTAGATAATAAATATAATCTAATAAAAATAGAAATGTTATATTTTTCTTAATTCATTTTTATGAATTTTGTAATTGTGATAACCACTTTTCTTTGATAACCACTGTACTAGATTCAATTTTTCTAAAAATTGAATCTAGTACAGTGGTTATCAAAGAAAATATTTATATTGCTCCAATATGTCCATGAGAAGTGTTGGATGCTGATGGCTGCACTGATCTGAAACTTTGTTATAAAGTCACAGGATCGTAGCATGGTAATCATTTGCCAGCCATCTGAAGAACTATTTTCAATTGCTTGTCACATATCTTTAGATTTTCCAGGAAAGGACCAAGATCAGCCCATTAAAGGTTATTTTTCAACTTTTTGATTGTACACTTTATGACCAAAAAGTTGAGAAATGAAATGAAAAATGAGATATTTCTTTAAAACTCTATCATCCACTTACAAAAAAAAAAAAAATATTTTATTGTTGTATTCACTTTAAAATTGCAAGTGTGGCCATGGCTTCGTGCAGCCACATGGTCACACTTGAAAACCACTGATCTAATATTGTAGCTGAGTGTATATCAAAGAATAATGCTTTTGATAATTTAAATGAATTAACTAAGTATTTGAATATTTTTAATTCATTTAATTTATGATCTTAAATATGATCCTAAATAATAACTATAATCTTGAATTCATGTTTGTTATAGATTATTAAACATTTTTTCTCATATCATTGATGAACAATCTCCTACTGCAAATACTAAGACTGGACTTCCATCCTTACCAAGTGCACCATCACTTAGTCCTATTAAAAGAAAAGGAAAAACAAAAGATGATGTGCAGTTAATGTCAGTTTCAAAAGGTTCTCCAAATAAAGTATTAGCAGGTTTGAAATTATTTATATTTTAAATAAAAAAACTTAGTATTGAAATTAAAAATTCATATAATTTCATATTGTTTTAATTTATTATTTTGCATGCTAAAAATATTAATGTTTTATTGTTATAAATGATTAGGTTTTTAAGCATTAAGTCACAATTCAAATTGGTAAAATAATGAAATTATTTTTAATATTTTCATACATTTACACAATATGAAGAAGAGTTTTATCTTCTTTCTGACATTTACAACTGAGACTATCAGTAATCCCAGTTAAGTGAAGATGCTTTCTAAGATTACAATGCTTTACAGGCAACTCTCTCATTCTCTTTCAAGAGGGATTTAAAATAAGAGCCTTTGTTTGTATTAATCCAAGAAGAGATGTCAGTCAGCCAATCTATATAATTAATAACAACAAAGTAATTTGTTTTTTCCCTCATAGGAAAAATATAAAAGTATAGTGATGATTGCATATTGTTATTATGAATCAGAATTTGATATGTGTGAATGTTATTTTTAGATATAACAATTATTTCTTCCAGTATTGTTTAATATTTTATCTTTTTATATTATAATTATGTAATTATTTGTTAAAAGATTTCAATATATATTTTTTTGAAACTCTCAAAATCTATTAGTACAGTAATTTCTCAAATCTAGAATCCTCTGAATTTGACATTTGTTTACAAAATAATCCTTAGTTTAAAATTCAAGATAAAATTGCATGAGGAGAAAAATTTATTTTGACATTAGAAACTAAATATTTCCTATTAATCATATTTGACTAATTTTCTAAACAATTTACAAATTCAAATAATCAAAAACATTCTAATCTAAAAGAATTTTAGTTTTCATTGGAATTAGTGATAATGTTTTCCTAAACTTCTTGCTTTTTTGAAATTCAAGAATTTCTGAATTAGTAATTAATTTATTTCTTGAGATCCAAAATTTTCTTTCAAAAATTCTCGAGAATCTCGAGAATTTTTGAAAGAGAATAAATAATACATATCAAAAAAATACAATTATATTTTCAATATTATTGAAATGTGACTTATTTTTTCAATATAATTAAAAGATTACATAAAAATAAATATAAAGCAGCCAAATATAAATATATAGATATATATATATATTTCATGATTTTTCTGTCTCATTTTGTTTTTATCCTTATTAAAACAGGTAAATAAACATTTTTATTTTTTATTTCATTTTTTTATTTTAGAATCTCAAGATTCTGGATAATTTTTGAAAGAGAATCTTGAGATTCTAAAGACAATGTTTAGTTAAAAAAAGTACCTGTTTCAATAAGGATAAAAATAAAATGAGGCAGAAAAATCATGCTAAATGAAAAAAATATTGGATTGCTTTATTTTTTTATGTAATCTTTTAATTATATTGAAAAGATAGATCATATTTTCAATAATAATGAAAATATAATTGTAATTTTTTTACAATTAATGATAGTTTTTATTAAAATAGCTTTTCAATAAATACAAACAGTCTGTTTATTTATCTGCTAAATGGTCCTATGTTTGACACAATAATTCCAGAAATGGAATTTTTATGCCTAATTTTATATAGCATGCATATATATATATACAGGGTGTTTCTAAAGTCCACTGACAAACTTCCAGCATAGGTTCTACTCATGAAAATAAATAAATAAATCTCTTATGAACATAGTGTCGGAAATGCATATTTAATGGGTTATAGCTTTTCTAAAACGGAACTGTTTTAGTAATACTCCGCTGTATTAAATAATCATAAATAACTGAAATCGTATTATTAAAACACTTCTCAAGACAATTAACGAATTAACAATTGATACCGATTTCTCTAATACTTTTAAGACAATTCTCAAGACAATTGCCCTCCTGCAGTTTTACTGACAAGATAAGACAAGACAATTGTTTTCCTGCAGTTTCCTTTTACCGTTAAGTTTTGCTAAAATAGGTAAAAAATAAGGTCATTTTGTTTGCAATTAATAAAAAGTTAACTGAATTGCTATTGGTGGTATTTTCGGTGAAAAACCGGTTTATCTCGAAAAATATGCATTTCCGACACTATGTTCGTAAGACATTTTTTTATTTATTTTCATGAGTAGAACCTGCCCTGAAAGTTTGTCGGTGGACTTTAGAAACACCGTGTATAAACATTTTTTGATTATTATTGTTAATGGAAAGTACAAAACTCTGATATTCAAAACTCGAGATATTTCCATATTACGTTTCTCATAAATTCAATTACTATAAAAATATTCAACAATCAAGTAAAATTTCTGAAATATTTCGTTAAATGATCGAACTCTTCGTATTAAAATTAAATAAATAAAACAAAATGTAATTTCAAATGCTTTAAAAAAAATAAATGCTGCTTGAAACGATGATTACAATCTCGAAATTCGTGTAAATATTTTTGTTATTTTTCTGACCTAATTATTGCAATCTAAAATACAATTTATAATTGAGTCGCTCAGAAGCTAATGCGGTTAAGTCCATTTTTTGATATTTTCGGATTTTTGTAAATTTTAATAGAATAAATAATATTCTTCTTAGTTATTAAAGGATTTGCTCGTTGCTCCGTTTTTTCTAGGTCAGACAGCCCTTTTTTTTATAGCTTCTGAATACGTTGTATAATATTAATGTATTACAAAACATTAATTTTCTCAATTGTTGTTTTCTGGATTTAACCGCATTAGTTTCTAAGCGACTCAATTATAAATTGTGAAGTTATATACAGAATAAATAGTAGATACTCATTATTGGAAACCAATATCTTATCTTTATTAATAACAACCACCATTTTAAGAAACATCTACTAATATTTACAAAGAACATTTATTAGTTTCGTTATATCTATCTATTCTCATAAAATCGGTTTTCATAAACATAGATTTTTACGCAGTTTGATGTTAAGATTTCTTCAAGAAACCTATCTAATAATTTCCAAGAAAAATAAATTTTTTTTAAACCCGGGAGACTTTTTGCGATCATCAGTTTTAAAGTCTATCATATTCATTTATTATATATTTAGAATTCATTGATTTTTTGTTTCCAATTTCAATGGTGATTTAACTAAAATATTATATTACGATGACGTCATGATCACTACAATGTTCCATCACAGTGACATCATCTATTGTTACTTCTCTCGTGTCTCAGACACATTTTTATTTTATATAAATAGATAGTTAATACATTTATGATCTATTTTAACTTCTAAAAATGCATCCACACGCTAGATAAGCTGAAATTATCATTACATTGATACGATGTTTTCTTATTATTGCAATCGATATCGATAATATGGCAAATTAGAAAGATTTCTTCGAAAATATATGAAAATGTTTCCACTTTTATATTACACAACCAATTTCTTAATTTATTTTTATATTTCTGATAATCTATTAATTCCTGTGCATGAATGTAAATATTTTATGTTTTATCTAAAAATATTTTTATTGCAGTTTTTAATAAGAAATTAAGTAAATAACGAACATATATAAAAATTTCTTTATTTCC
>WUQG02046830.1:0-10452 GCA_011317285.2 Androctonus mauritanicus
CCAAGACATATTGTACGGCTACGCGCGTACAATATGTCTTGGACGCATAAGAAGCATACGAATGCGACGCGAATAAGAACGCGACGCGAAGCGACGCATAAGAAAGCAAATTTGCTTTCTTATGCGTCGCTTCGCGTCGCGTTCACTGTCTCACGGCCTTAAAGGAAACAAAATATATTACTTGCTTATATTAAAAATGTTTCTGCAGGAAAGAAAAATTACGGTACATAATGTAAGCTTATGCAAAGAGAACATGAGCATATTTATATAGATATTTAGGAACATATATTCAACAATAGACTATAACATAATTAAATTACTGTAGTTATTTTGTATTTATTTGAATAAAAAACAAATTATTGTTTGTGAACTGTTAAATTTTTATAATTTTTCTAGATAAAAAATTATTTCGAAAAATATTTTGTTGTGTGCATTCAGATTCTTCAAATGAAAACCGTCATTACAAGTTAAGATTTTTTGGATGAAACATAGTAAATAGATGACAAAAAATAATATTTGTATA
Organism: Androctonus mauritanicus; assembly: GCA_011317285.2. NCBI lineage: Eukaryota > Metazoa > Arthropoda > Arachnida > Scorpiones > Buthidae > Androctonus > Androctonus mauritanicus. Next base: position 524 of record WUQG02046830.1, read on the forward strand.
TGTTATCTACATAGCATTACTATACGGGGATTTACAAAGTTTTTCTTGGATACCTAAATAAATATTGGATTCATTAAAGGATTTTCTCGAGATCATTATTATAAAGTTCAAGAGAAATAACTTGTATTAATAGTGATCATAATAAATCACTATCAATGCAAGTTATAAATGTTTATCGGTCGAAAACTTAATTATATTGATGCTCGTGTACAAGAAAAAGTGGAAGAAATTATTCAATATTTAGAATCTGATTATCTGATCTCACAATCTGTCTTAACAGAATGTTGGTTGAGAAGTTACCTAAAGAATCTTTCAGATGTAAGAAAAGCTTTGTTTCTTTCAGGATTTAATCTGACCTTGATTTCTTATATGTTCTTCATCCGCTACTTTCTTAAAATTCCCTTTGCCAAGAAATTTAGATATGATACCATTTTCGATAAAAAAAATTTCAGGGAACATTGTTTCTTTGTGCAAAAAATATTATTCGAAACAGTAACCATTTTTATAATGATGATGGTGAAGCTACTCGATTATTTTATTATCGAGTAGCCTTACCATTGTTTGTGGATTATTTATTATATTAACAGTTACTGCTGGTATTATAGGTTTTATGTTTGTTGGGAAAGTGATATTAGTCTCTATTCTGCTACTATTTTAGTTATTGGAAGTTGCGTATATTATTCAGCTCATATTTTATTCACTTATGAATCAATGAAAGTTACTCATCCAAATCGATGTTTAATTAGTGCTATCACTTCGGCAGCCATGTCAATCCTACCAGGAGCTACAACTACCATCCTAGCTTTTGTTATATATGTGTAGGATCCTTCTAAGATCATGATTGAATCTGTGAAAATTATCATTTTAACATGCTTCATCGCTGCGTCCATAGCAACTTTTTTCCTTCTATTAATTGCATCGCTTCTGCATTCGTTTTCTCAGACCATTTTTAATTGCAAGAGATGTTCCGAAAACAATAATCTTAGATTATTATTTTCGGAACATCTCCTGCAATTTACATTTTCATTTAGTAAACATACAAATTATTTTCTGCTTACAAATTTTTCTGATTGCATCTTAGTTGTTGGATATCTAATATTTATTATTTTAATAATAAAAACTGTTTTTTTTCCTTTCTTTTTTTATACATTTTTAAGTATATCCATCTTTTAATCTCTGTATAATCTAATCAAGAAAATTCAATATAGTCTCATTTTTTAAACGTAGAATAAATTTGAAACATATTTGAAAACTATGATGAATCAGCAACGGAATCTCATTAAAAATACATAAAACAAATTCCATATATGATTATTTTTTGCATCTTTAGCAGTAATATAGATAATTTTATTCAGATAACTTAATTCTAATTACAGTATATAAAAACCCTCTTGGACAGACTGTACTTCGAATCAGTTTCAATGGATAGAAAAGAAATATCAATTCATTTTCTATCCTTAAATGTAACTTGAATGTTCATATTGAAACCAATTGAAATATTCTCGGGCAAAAGTATTAATCAGATAATGAGATAAATGTGAATAAAAATAAAAATCGAATGCTGAATCATTATGCAACATAAATAAAACGTTGAGAAATTTATAAAGAGGAGAAAAAAAAGAAAAACTAACTTTTTATCAACCCTATCTCTTCAAGGTCTTCTGTTGATAAATATTTTTATCTTGTGTTCGTCAATATTTTTGTCTTCAGTCCAGTTTTATATAGCAAAGAATTTAAAAACTTATCGCTCTTAGTTAAAGTTAGTTATATATTTTTTCTATTAAGTTTATTTAGCTTATTTCACTTGTTTTAATGTTACACTTCTTAAATTCATGTTATATTTGTGTTATAATAATAATTTTTATTATTTTTATACATTTTTTTATCAATAAATGCTATACTATTTAGTTATATATAGTTTAATTGTGAATTTTTTTCGTGTTTCTCGTGGACTTCTATCTATAGATTACTGACGTTCGTTCTTACCTTGTTAGTTTTTCGACAAACAACTTAACCTCCACTAAATATGTTTAGACACTAAATATATATATAGAGTCCTGCGCTAAATATACATTTGACATCTAAATAGTATTTTTCGGTGCTGGAGCAAAATCGCTAAACTTCATCTGACGGATGCGTCAGAACATTTAGATCAATTTAGATACACGTATTCAATTTTAGATTAACGTATCTATCATGTTTCGGATAAGATTGCACGCATTGCAAATGGCCCAGAAAAAATGGTGTCGATCGATAGGGGAGTTCGAGACACGCACAATATCCCTAATGAACTAGAGATCAAAGGTTAACGAAATGTATACATGTCTACGTAGCATAGCACGAGAACTGGACGCGTCGAGCTCCACACTAGCACGATATGAAACCATATGCACTGTGAAACTTTCAGCCTCTATATGTCGTTAACCTTTGGCTTTTGACCCCTAGTTCATTAGGGATATTTTGCATATCTCGACTCCCCCTATCGATTGATACCATTTTTTTCCGGGCTTTGCAAACTAAGCAATCCTACGCAGTTTTCGTTTCTAACCGTAAGAAAGGAAATTTGCTATAGATTTTCCTAAGCATTTCGATTGAAGCTTGTCGCTATATTAATTGCTTTTGGTAACACAAAGAACACACGAGGTACAGTTTACATTAGCGGCATAGGAAGGAGAGAGTAGGATAAATTGAAAGATGAGGACGAGTAGAGAAAACTTTCTAAAAAGACCGAACCTCTGTCTGCTGCAGCGTGGAGAAAATACGCGGCAAACTCGTCTTCCGGTGACGTCAGCCATTAAATGTCAGGCTGTTGTGACTGACGGTTCGGACTATGCTCGGCGTATGCACGACGTCGTCTTACAGTCACTGTTTATGATAAGCCGTTCGTGGTTATCAAAAACATACACCGAAAATATTTACTATAAAATAAAAGTAGGTTAGAGAATTAGGGATTGACCTCTATCAGCTGATGATTAAGAGTGCGAATTGACAATTCCTATGTGTGAAAGATTCGTTCCAAAAACTGTATCTCGGCTTTCAACACAAGTTTTCGACAAAACCTAGGTATACCAGTTTAGGTAAGTGGTGTTTTTTTAATCTAAACTACATCGTCCATTTGCTCATCTCCTGTATGAGATAACTGAACAACCGAAAAACTCATGCAGCCAGTTTACCTGTAATCTCCAACCGGGGAGAGGAAATCGGGCGTATGTGGAGCTTCGCGGAATTGTCTCTCAGCAAGCGTGACACCCAACGTGTACGCTGACGTCACCGGAATGCAGATGTAAGCATACGAACATTTGGCTCATTTTCTCGATGATTGCACCAGATAGAGATGCAGTGCTTTGGCAAAGTTTCTTCTACTCGTCATTGTCTTTCGATCGATCCTACTCTCTTTCTTATGGCGCTAATGTAAAATTATAAACGACTTTCTACTTCCTTTATAAAATCCCCGTGTTAATGGGGATTTTATAAATGAAGCTTTGAATTAAAAGAAAGCTTAAACTTAAGCTTTGAATTAAAAGTAAAATATCGCTATGCTCGAATTTGTTCAAAATGAGAAGTGACACACAATGATAACTAGCTAAACTACAGCACAATGTTCGTCATTAATATGCTAATGTAACGTTCCCATAAAAGCAAATGTATCTCAAACGGCGAGAGAGTAGCATGTCTCTTACTTTTTACCAAACTCAGACTTTTGCATCACGGTGATTAATTAAGTTGACATTGCAATGACTTACCTTGTACTACGATTGAAATTCAAAGCAGAGCTAAAGATAAATGTAGCAACACCATGTTAAAAAATGTCGCCAACTTGGCACGCTGCCACATCGTAGCGGTTGCTGACCAATACGTTTAGCAAGCAGCTGTTGTACAGACACAAAGAATTCAGACGTTGGTTGATATATCATTGAGTATGGATGGCGTAACTTATATTATTATTCTACGCGAGCAATAAAATATGATTAAATTATTCAGATATATCAAAAAAAATTGCATGAATTATTTCTGAATATTTTTCTTTATTTAATTTACCAATAATGATTAATTGAAATCAACTGATTGATTTATCAAAGATGGCTAATTGCAGGAATTTTCATAATAAACGGGAGTACAAAAATAACCAATATTCAATTATAGCAGAGGAAGGAAAAGAGAAACAGGTTTCTATCTGTTACAAACTATTCTTTCATCCGCTCTAACTGATTATTGGTAATTTTTGTACTCTAAATTACTAGGAATATTTCAATTCCTATTTCTATAATAATATTGAATTTTTCTGATAATTATTTTTATTGACGATTTTTAATTTATATATTATTATTGTAATTATAAAATGCAAAACATAAAAATATAAAAGTGAATAATATATTTTTATTAATTTAAAATATGTATGCACAATCAATCTTGAAAGTTCGTTGATATCAGAAATTACACACGATCATAATAACCTAAAATATAAACAAGCAATACAGAAAAATATTAAACGTATTTCCATACAGTATGAAAAGTACAGTGGGTGGCCAAATTATTATACTCAAATGATTTTTATCAAGTAAATATATTTTATTCAAACTTTTCAAAATATCTACCATTCTTTAACCAATTTTATGAACCTTTTTTGATACCAAGAACTTTTTTTACATTTTGTAAGTTATGGGCGGGTTATAAAAAATGAAATTTACAAAGAAAAAATAATTACTACCAAAAGGAACTTGATAGAAAATATTAATAAATCGTGGCACAATACACCTGCACTTCAAGAAATTGCCAAAAAATGCATTGCCAGCATGCCGCAGTGCATATAAAATGTAATTGCTCAAAAGGGATTATTCACTAAATATTGAATTAATAATACTTTTCGTAAATATATCATTATTTTTATGCTAAATTGTATTTTTATTTTTTCCCCTAAGCTAATAAAAGTATAAAGATAACAATTGAAACGATATAATGTGTATGCTAAACCTTTAAAAACGGTATGAAAGATATAATTTTTCAAATGAATATAATAATTTGGCCACCCACTGTATATGCAGGATCCTTTCATCATGCTCCTGTATGTACTTTTTCATACACAATCCTTTCCATATAATATGGAAAGTATATATAGGATCCTTTAACATGCCTCTGCATGTCCTTTTTCATACAGGATCCTTTTATAATGTTCGAAATTGAGTGATTAAAAATTATTCAGTGAGGATCATTGATCTCCGAGCCAAAATTTCTAATAACACTACAAAGATGGGAATGTCTGTAGAATAAAAAATTTAATATAAAATAAATATTATTATAAACAATAACCTAAGTATATTCCGTTCTAATGGTTGTAATGATAACGCAAAAACTATATTTTATTCCTTGCTCAGTTAGACCATTCCCGTCAACAATAAAAAATAAAAATCTTAAACAAATATACAGGTTAACCTTATCATTCATCACTCTCTCATCTTTATCTCGGAAAAGTTAATGCTTGCCATTTTTAAGTAGATAATTCATTAGGACCGATAAATGTTAGTTGAAATTCGGTTTAATGGCCTGACTACTTTCTTAAATTTTATAAGATTCAGTCATATAGCTAAGAATTCATAAATAGAAATCTTTGAAGCTTGAATGTCTTCCATTTCTAATAGCTTCAAATAAAAAAGTTAATTATCATTAAGGACTTATTCAATGTCATGATCATCAGGCCTCCTGACTGAGGCGGTCGGCCCCTTTAGTACGCTACTAATTTCTACTATTCATTTGAAAGTAGTAAAAATATATAGCTTTAAAATGCATGTTATCAAAAATCACTTTAAGTGTCTTAACTATTATGATGAATATCACAAAAATTCTCTCAAATATTGAGTAATTATTTCAGGAAACAATCAGAAATTTGGAAGTCGACCAATTTTAAACGAATGAATTTAAAATAAATTAATTTGACTTGAAAATCAACTTTAATATCTTGATGGCCTTCCTGAATCTTATAAAAAATCAATCGAATATTTATAAATTTATTTGGGAGAAATCTCGGTTTTAATGATAATTGCTGGCTTGGCTGCTGAAGATGATTAACGTGCAACGATTATTTTAATATACGAGAAGAGTATATCCTAGAATTTTGAACGTCAACCATTTTTAAGTTGTTAAACTAGATGATTCAAGTTTGATGGTTAATTGTAGGAAATCTCATAATAAATCGGATTACAAAAATGACCAATATTCAACTATACCAGAGGAAGGAAAAGAGAAACAAGTTTGTATCTGTTACAAACTATTCTTTCGTCAGCTCTGGGTGATTATTGGTAATTTTTGTATTCTAAATTACTAGGAATATTCCAAATCCTATTTCTATAATACCATAATAATACCACGTCCAGATTACTTTCAAGTTCAAAAAAATCATTAAAAAATTCCACGAAATTCTGCTAGTTAGTTTAAGGTTGTCAGTGGAAGTCATAAATTGTGATGATCTTATAAGCTGACTTTTCTTCCGGAAGTAGAGTAAAAATTGCATAATTAAGTTTTCTATCGAATAGATTTTTGATATAAAAATAAAAGAGTTTATTCGTGATTGACTCCTTCGTATTATTAGTCAATCAATCGAGTTACTCTCTGTCTTCTTTCTGTAAAAAAATTTATAACATAAATGTCCTTGAAATTTATACAACTACGCTGGATAGTGGAATTCTCTGTAAGTTTCAAGCAGTTACATTATTTGTCTAACCAGCAGCAGGTGAGTCAAATTCAGTAATAATTTTATTAACTATTTTTGATATTTAGTAGGTTAAAATGCATGGTACATCAGAGTATCTGATGATTCTTTTTGCTTTTGATGCAAAATTATTTGGTAATGATCAAAAGATTATCGAGTGAAGAAATCTTATAGAACTTTTGTAAAATCATTAGTTTTAGATATGTTCACTGTTGGTTGATAAGTAAGTTTTTCTAAATTTCAATGTTTTAGACAATTCCGTTTAATATCATTACACATTTCGCAAAGTAGCGTGGAAGCAAAGAGTAAAAAATCAATTTGTTCAAGCAAATCTCTTACAACGTACCGGTCTTCAGAAAAAACAATGACCCAGTTGCAAAATCAAAGATTTTCAGGAGATGTTAAACTTAAATACAGTATTAATAAGCTATTCTTGTAATGAAAAAAGATGTTTAAATATTTGATAGTAATTGAAATAAAGCAAAATGCTAGCATTACGTCATTGTTATATTGGAAGGATAATGTAATTTTGAAACTATTAACATGCATAACTCAAAAACTCCAAATTTCAGTTGCTTCGTTGTTCTTCAGGAACAGTGACATAATCGTTAATAAATAAATAAAAAATTGATGAATAAATACAAAGATTTATGTTTTCAAAAACTTACTACGAGTATCAAAATTTTAAAAGACTAAAGTTTACATAATTTTTTTTTTTTTAATTTGCATACTAAGATTACATTGACTTGGAATAAATTATGATAAAAATTAATTGTTAATAATTAACAATTAATTTTTACAATTAATAGACAATTAATTTTTAATATTAATAACTATTAATTGTTATTAATATTAATAACAATTAATAGAGAACAGTGTATCTCAAAAGTATGCTAGAATTTAAAATTTAAATATTTTGTAGCTTTAATAATCAAAATATTGCAGTAATGAATATAAAATAAATAAAAATTTTAGGATATAAATTTTTCTGAGAGAGGTATTCTTACAACAATATGTTAATACAGCATTAGATGCTCTCTTTATTTTTAATCCGATTGAAACGATCTATAGAATCCGATTGAATGCGATCTGTAAAAGAGTTCATGATAATAAGCGTCGGAATTTGGACATCTAAACTCTTCTAGTGGAGAGTGCAGGACGTAAACTTCATTAGTTAATAGTGGTGCAATTGTTAGACCAACTTAGGGAGGGATTAGTTTCCTAACTAACTTGTAAGATAACTTGTAATGGATTTTACTTCTAGGTCGCTTTGTTTCCCTCCATTAACATTTTGTTTCAAACTCGAGAGAAAGAGAAAAGCAAGCAACAAAAGAAAAAAAACGAAGGAGTCGTGGGAAAGGGGAGAGAAAAAGAAAGCAGGGAAAGACGGAAGTGAGGATGTGGACAGTAACAAAGAGAGGGAGAGATCGTACGAAAAGCGGACGAAGCAGATGTGCTCCTAGTTCAGAGTTTCGCAGAGCTCAACAGTGGAGAGTTTCCAAAATAGTTCTCTGGGGAAATAGATCCCAAAGGGTATACAGAAGAGAACCGGAGGGCTTACCGTGTGGATCTGTTTGGTCTTTATCTCTGTAGACTCTCGCAGCCACGCTTCCGTGGAGGATTGATTTTGTTCGCTCACATTTCACTACAAGCAGTATCATCCTGGCTATCCGAACGAACATTTAGATGTATTATATATTGTATATTTTTATGTGATGTAGGCCTAAGAGGCTAAACTTTGTATATTCGAAGTATTGGTGATGAGTCTGTAGAAGAGTGTTTCGATAACGAGCCGCATAAAGTGACTAAAGAATTAGGAACAAACGTGTATACGAACTTTACTAAACGGTTTTCCTATTTCCTTCATTTTAGACATATTGGGCGTCATTTTTCAGAAATCTTTAAATAACATAAGTATATTTGCATTCCAGATTTGTTAGAAGTTGGTTGAACAAGCGGACGAAAGCTAAACTATAGAGAGGAGAATCATCTAATTTTACAGTATTTAATTCTGATTGGACTAAAATTTTTAGATTTTAATTGAGCTAGGAGATTTTTATATTCCAAATTAGGTCAGAAACGGATAAACAATGCGATGTGTAGAGGTGTTAATGAAAAAAATCCCACCCTCCTTTATTTTGACCTGATTTGGCTGAAATTTTCAGATCTCGAGTTATCTAAAAAAAAATAGCTATATCCGAAATTTTATCGATAGTCCATTGCGCGATAAGATCGATAGGTGTCCTTGGATGAGGAGAAAAAAAGAGGAAAAGGAAAATGGCACTTTTTCTGCCGAATTTTGCAATTTTCTAAACTGCTCTACATAATCCCGTTATTAATTGAATTTCAATTTCAAGCTTCATATTTGGACATCAATGTCCTACTACACACTTTCTGGAATAAAATTGTCAGATTAATAATATTTAACTTATGATCAAAGTTACAGCGAGTTGAATTTTGGCAGTAATGGCTCCGGTACTGAATGAGTGATTATTGTAGTTCGCTTAGAGTCAGTGCCGTGCCTCTTGATAGTACAATATTCTGAAGTCAATTGTTTATTAATGTCCATCATTCTTTTATATTGATAGATTAACTGAAAATAGTCTCTTGAAAGAAATTTTTAAATACTTTTTTATTACTCCTCATCGATGATACTTTACATTATTTTAATTTTTTTTTTTCTGAATTAAAGTAAAGTAGCACCGTGTTATCCAATCTCGTTCTAACCGGCCTCCCCTTTAGCTTATCACATTTTCATTCAGCTATGAGTTGACATAAAAACTAAAAAAGAATAAATCATTCTAAAGGAAAGGTGCGATAAGATATACCGAAGAGCAAGATAATTCAGCTACTATTTAAATAATTCTTATCAAAAATTGCCGCGATGTTCTGCTCGACGACATGCACAACCTCATTTGAATTATCGTGTCGGAGTTTGGTAAGAATATTGCATGAAGATATAAAACTGCACCCTTATAAGCTCCGAGTAATCTATGCATTAAGGATAGCGATGTCGACAATCGATCAACGTTTGCTGAAACAGTTTTAGCCAAAAGTAACGAAGATCCAAAATTCCTCGAAAACTTGTGGATACCCGATGAAGCTCATTTTCATTCGAGTGGCTATGTGAATAAACAAAATTTTCGGTACTGGGCAGCCAACAGTAAACACATCTAAGAGTAGTAAAGTCTCCTATATTGTACTGGCTCCTTAATTCTACCAGCCT
>WUQG02046841.1:0-10451 GCA_011317285.2 Androctonus mauritanicus
CCCAACTATTGCAGATTCAATTAGTGTAGTAATTTTCTGGAATGCATTAGTCACATTGTATAAACTATTTCTATATCTATGCATTTTTCTGATCAATTTGTTGCAAATACATAAGTTTTAAAACAGAGATAATGTAATAGTTTCCATACACTAAAATAAAAACAGTACCATTGAAAGGCAAATAATTAACAAGTAAAAATTTGTAAAAAGACTCAGAATCAATCTATGTTGTTTCATAGTAGACAGCTAGAATAATGATTAATTTATTAGGGAGTTATCGTCATTGACATGATTAAAAGTATGACCAGCAATTTCACTGTGCAAAAATTATATAAAAAGTGCATATACAGATTTTCCTTTGAAAGTCTGTTTTACAAATTTTGTGTTAATAAACTTCAATATGGTAATTTATACTTGTTTTTCTATTTACAAAAACATCATTTCATCATCGATTAATGTATTATAGTTTGTTTAAATTAATGATTTCATCTTGTTCTGCACAATAATCTCTAATTCATATTTTTAATAAATTTTTCCTGAACACCAGATCCTTAAATTGTTTTAAAAAATCATTGTTATTCAAATGTTTTATTACAATATAATGACATCATTAATCATTATCATCATATTCATATGAATAATTGTTTTATGACAGTTCTTGCTTATATAGATAATATTTATCACAAACTTATTGCATTATGTTGATATATAGTATGCATTATTGTCTTTATTTACTTATTTTTGGAATGCCATATAATATGATTTTTTGGAACCAAGGAATTGATTAGAAATTTTTACAGTGAAGTGATGTGAATAAAGTTTTTCTTTTGTAAAACTTTTCTTGTAATAAAAAAATTTTAAGGAATGCCAAGGAATGAACCTTCTTAACAAAGAGGATACCTATATCTCAGAAATGGCATAACTTTGATCCTTGGTCCTTTTATCATCTTTTACTTATTTATTTTGATTATTATTATTATTTTTATTCTGATTTAAGATTTTTACAATCTTGCATTAATAAATTCTTAGCCAGAATAACTTAGATATTATAAAAGGAAATCTTATGGTAAAACATATTTGTCAAGTTATTTTTATAATTTATTTAGGCAACTTACCAAAACTAATGTTAAATTTTTTTATTTTTACATTTACATTTTTTTTTTTTTTTTTTATCCCTTACTGATAAATCTGCAACATACAAAAATGCATTTTAACAAAAGTTGCTTTTGCATATATTAAAATTGGAATCATTCCCTAACTTTAAAATTCTGTATTTATACTATTATTATTACTGATTCAAAACAAATAATTTAATGACATCTCAAAAACGTTACTCAAATTCACCATTATCATTGAATCTGATAACTTTTCAGTTTTGTTTATTAAATTATTGGCAAGATAACATTCCAATTATTTGTATTAGTCTGAAAGTTTTTTTAATATTAAGAGATTTTACAAATTTAATAAACAATAAAGACAGATGTACAGAAGAGAGTTATAAATTCCATTGAGTATATTTAAAATTTTTAAAAAACTGATTTGCAGAAGAAAAATAAATAAGCCTAAGTTTAGGCTTAAAAAAAATAATTTGGTAATGCCAATAATTTTAAATGAACATTAAATCATGAATTTTAACAGTTCAACATGTATGATATCATTCGGTTATACATTTTATATGTTACTTTTACGATTATATTGTTTACTTGAATATCGATGTATATATGATCGGCCGCTGATTTTCAATAAACAATTTTCATTTGCTTTAACAAACGCATTAACTATAGCAGAAGTTTAAATACACTTCACGCCGTTTATCTCTTAATTATAATCTTTAATATAAACTTTTAAAATTATATTTACAAATAACGTCTGTTAATTTTATCAAAACTTACTTGATAATCGCGATCTTCGTGAAACCTCGAAAACCTTTCCGCCGCCATTTTGGACAAATACGGAAATTTGCTTATTATAATCACTAGAGGCGCTTCGATAAAGTTTAATGTCAATAATGTATCGAAAATTTATATTATAGACAGCGTATATCATTAATAAATTCGTAAGACAGTTATTTTGGGATTTTGTTTTCATAGTAAATTTTTTGATATATTATCGCAAAAAGGGTTTAATTTCACTAATATATTGTAACTCTTAACTATCTTCATTTCTACTAAAGTTTAAACGGCAATAGAAGGGACAGCTTACCTGTTGAAAACTTTTAAAACGAAGATCGCATCATGTTTTTTATCATGATTAGACAATTCTATGCAATTCGTTCGGGTTTTTGTATATAAAAAAATTAATATATATTGATTAATAATTCTTTTTTATATTAATAAGTAATGAAAGTATCCTATATCATTTTTAATTATTGTTTATTGATATACAAAAAAATCTGAAATAGCTGATTGCCACCAAAGCGAGCGAGGAAAAAATGGTATCAATCGATAGTGGATCGAGGTATGCAAAATATACCTAATGAACTAGGAGTCAAAGGTCAAAGGTATAGAGGCTGAAAGTTTCATAGTTTGATACGATGTTTCGCTTCGCTACAATGCGGAGCGCGACGCGTCCCTTTCCCGTGCTATGCTATCTACGCAACCTAGACGCGTGCATATCTCGTTAACCTTTGATCTTTGACCCCTAGTTTATTAGGGATATTTTGAGTGCCTCGATCCCCCATCGATCGATACCATTTTTTCCGGGCTTTGCAATGTACGCAATCTTACCGTAATAACTTTATTGATATTTCTTTTTTAAATTAATAAATGAATGGAAAATAAGTATAATTAAAGCAGAAATTAATTATAATTAAAAATTGATGATTATATTTTGATCAATACTTCAAAATATGACTAACTAACTTCATTCTTTTGTACTGATAAATTGATTGCAAGCATTTTATTACGTATAACATTGGTTTAGATACAGATGATTGTTTTCGTTTCATAATGAGTACGACATACTTATCAAATTTTAAATAATACGTCCATAAAAGTCTTATTTATCTCCCGTTTGACATCTAATACAGTAACTTACCTATGAATAGTTATAACTACATACGTTAAAGCAGGAAATGATAACAGTCATTAAGATCTAAATGGCAACTGGCCAAATAGGATATTTTACTATGCTAGTTTATTGCAATAAGTATTGAATGGTAATACACAAAATAATAGCGTAAAACGAGTTTTTAATTCTTTTAGTTTCCTGATTTTTCAATGTAATAATTTTATGCTATGTTATGAATTAATGAGGCGAGTTTAATTACCAAATTTAATACTTCTTGATCCATTTTTTTTTATTAAAATAGACATATACAGCACTTTATAAGTGCTAAATGAATTTATAGATTAAAAAATAAATAAATAAATAAATTACCTAATTGAGTTTAAATAAACGAATTCTGGTAGATATTTGAGAAGAGAATGTTAGTTATCCCATCAAAAACATCTCATATGTAATAAAAATAAGCCAAGTACTGTATAGTATTACCGAAACAGGATATTTGTGAAAATTTAGATGCGTTGTTTTGGTTGGTGTTATCATATTATTTTCTTAAATCGTCAAACAAGTATTTCCATCTAAATTGCATGTAAATACTTGTTTGACGATTTAAGAAAATAATATGATAACATCAACCAAAATAACGCATCTAAATTTTCACAAATATCCTGTTTCGGTAATACTATACTTGGCTTATTTTTTTACATATGAGATGTTTTTGATGGGATACAATATATACATATTACTTCAGAATAAATGTGAAATAATATTTTTTAAAATACCATCTAAAAATTTTAATAAATCACATTTTCTTAGTATTTTCTCACCCCTGAAATTTCATATAATCTGACTGTTCCTATTATTGCTCCCACATAGATTGCAATATTTCCTTTCTTCTAAAAATTTCCATTCCCAATTTTTTGCATTTGGTACTTACATATTATGATGATCAATAATCAGTCTCATTACTTCTTAAAGTTTTGGCATACAGTAAAATTCACTTTAATATGTCATATGTCTGAGAAGAATTTCTCAATTTAACTTTTATTTGTTATACTTAAAAACTTCCAGAGGTATATGAATTAATTATATATTGTACAAATTTAATGAATTAAATTTTTTTAAGTAAAATTTTCCTGCCAAAGTATTATTTCAATAATATATAGTAAGTGAATTATTTTGCTTATGTCTTTTTAGTTGTTAATATTGAACTTTATTTAATCCTCCTTTTTTATTCTAATTTTGAAAACTCTGCAATATAAACAGGGAAGATTATGTGAAATTTTAATATTTATAAAATATCTTTTTATTTCAAATATAAGAAAAACAACAATAATAAATATATATTTGAAAAAAGCTGAAATATAAATTTTAGCTTATATTTGAATTCAAAAATAAAAGTCAATTTATACATTGATATTTGGTACTGGAAGTTTACTATTAAAAAAAAATGTTGGTAATTTTGGAGAAAAATGTGTAAAAATAGAACACTATCATTATTAGAAGAATGGCAACTGGATTAAAGCATTTAAAATTGCCTCTCAGTCATAAAATAAGTAATTTGAAACCTAATTATTTCGAAGTTTACTATATTGTTTATGGCTGTAACATATTTTTAAATGCTACCTATATTTATAATACATTTTCTTTTGTCTTTTCAGTTTTCTATGTACAATATTATAAATGTAATTTTAACTAATTAATCTGTGATTGATATTTATAAAAATTCTTTTATTTCTATTTTAAATCAAACAAATTGCCATACAAAAAAACATTATTTTGCATTTTCCTGAAGTCATTTATAACATGCAGTTTATATGCAATATAAAATTTTTATTGTTTATATATTGTATAATTTTATTTTTTCATTGATTTTTAAAATAGTTTATACTTTCTTATTAGCTACAAAAAAAAAAAAAAATGAACATAGAATCAGGATACTGATTTGAACTTAGGATGATCAGTGTTGACTGATTGCATTTTTGATATGTCTGTTCAGTGAACCTGTCATTGTCTGTTTTGATTTTATTCTTCTTTTAATTCAGTGTTTGAATAATATTTAAGTGGAGATTCAAAATAAAAAAAAATTTTCTTCTAAAATTTCTCCTGCAATTGCTAGTGGCTATATTTGGTTTAATAAAAATCAAACAAGAAAATTACATGAATTTTTTAATTTTCTTTTTTTAAATCTTGAATAGAGAATTATATAAAGGAGAATATTTTGCACCTAAATAACTATAGGTATAAACTTATAAAATTTGAAATTCTAACCAGAATATGATAAATGTTGTGTATGTCATAATTTATGTTTGTTTATTGCTACAATAAAAGTGGAATGATATAAGACTAACTGATAATTGTATACAAAATGAAAATTATATTACAAAATTTGGGTTTTTAATTTAATTTGATTCTAATTTTGATAAGAAAAAATCTATTATATAATAGCAAAACAAATCTGGTATTGTTAAAAATCTTTGATGATATATCTTATATGGGATATTTAATATTAAAGTTCATATATTTTCTGTATTTTCATGCAATTTTATAATCAAATAATTAAAAGTACAAAAATTACTTGATTGCTTCTTTAATTCCTTGAAGTTTGTATTATTCAATTTCTACCTGTGACTCCTTAGCAATTAATGGTAATTAAACCTAATTTATATGCAAAAACTATAAATTATGATATCTTGCTCAATTTTTATTGAAATACTTTGAAGTTTTAACAGTTTATTATACTTTTCATTCTGATTCTAACAGTATGAACATTTTTTTCAAGTTTTATTTTTTTCATAATGTTTTGTTTCATATATGACATCAACAAAAAAACATTTTTTTTATATGAATCTTAGCCATCCAATAAAAATATTGATGTTTTTGGATAGCAGTCAGTCCACTGAATAAAACAAGCCTTTAATGAAGAAAACTGGTCCATATTTTTAAATAAAATTGATAAAAAATGAAATAATATGCAGATTTTGATTGATAAAATTAATGAAGTTATGTCATGTAATTAATTCAAAATTAACATAAATTTATTAAAATATTGTTATTTTTATCAATAATTTATATTTATTGACATTTTTTCCTTCATTTCAATAACTTTAATTTTTTATAAATTTTCAAATTTAGATCAAAAAACACAACATACCATGAAAATCATCTCCTCTCATACATAAACAGCTATAATATTCTTTATTGTAATTGGCCTTGAGATGCTTTGCTATATCCAGTATCACATGCAGTGCAGTAAAGCAAGCTTGACTGGAATTTCCCAGAAAATGATTGGCTATCATAAAACAATAAAAGTGCCATTCCCTTTAATCCATTAAAATCTGATAGCATGTAGATATGTCATGGAAGTGGAACAAAACTGCTTAAAAAAGGATTAAAAAAAATTTAATCCTGAATTACTAATGCAGCTACTGCAAATTGGTGTTTTTGTATTTATTGGGTGAAAATACCTGCCTCTGATGATAGTTTCTAAATTTTTCGATTGCCAAATTTTTTTTAAATAATCTTTTAAGTTAAATAATTTGAATGGATTGTATTTAATACAATTTGGATTATTTTTATTGAGTCACATTGATTTTGCATTCTATTCTATTAGGTTTTTTAACTAATCTTATATCAATTTTAGGATGAGGTAATTTATATTTTTGAAATTATAAGTGAAACATGAAATTTTCATATGATGAGCTCTAAAATTTGTAAAACTGAAAAAATATTGCCAATAATACAAAAATTTTGGTTAATTCTGTTAAAATAAACAATATTGTTAGTTATTTGTTCATTTATTGCTTTATTTTTACTGATAATTAAGTAATATATGAGAAAATCCTAATGTAAACAAAATTTGTGCTATTTAAGGGGACATGATATGGCACTTTTGTTGTTTTTTGGTGTCCAATTGATTTGCAGAATATCATGGCCAAGCCTATTTTTTTGGGTTGCTTGTGATATTAAATGTAGAGTGTCAAAGCAACTGCAGGCCAATTAAAGTTAAGTAGCCAATATTGTAGCTGTTTATGTATAAGAGTGGATGATTTTCATATATGTTGTGTTTTTTTGGATATAAATTCAAAAATTTATAAAAAAATCAAAATAAAAATTATTAAAATGAAGGAAAAACATACCAATAAATATATTTTATTAAAAAAATGACAATATTTTAATAAAATTTATTTTATGGGAATTTTATTTTAATATCCAGCATCAAAGTGTTAAGCAAGTTTTCATTAAGAGTCATATGAGATGATGTCATTGTTCTTAGCTATAACTATATAATTATAATATTCATTATATTTTATAATTAGTGATGAAACTATTCATCATGTTAATATTGTATTTAATAAAAAAACTAATAACTTATTTTAAATCAATATTAAATTTTATGGTTGTATTTATAATCTTGTCATATTTTTCAGAAATATGATTTTGCTATATAATTTATATATGTATTATAGATTCCAACTTCATCTCATCAAAATATTTCTCACTTATCCAGAAGTAGTGAAATAATAGAATTTCAGCATCAAGGAAATATTCCAGCAAAGTAAGAAAATAGTTTAAATTTATAATTAATATAAGATATTCATTTCATTCTATCTTTTATTCTTCATCAAAGATTATAATAATGATTTGAAATAATTTTATATAATTAATTATTATTAGTGAATCAATTATTTCAAATTAACTCACTCCATATTGCTTTCATATTTTGTTATTCGAGACACAATCATATCTTTTCACTCCACCACATCTCTCAAGTATCTCATCTCCACTGCTTTCTATGCTTACACCCATATCCAGGTCTCATGTCCATACATTATTATTGGAACCAGTACATACTGATATACAGCCATCATAGCATTCTTTAACAGATTCTCATTCCTTGCATGTCTTCAATCCAGCATTTGCTCTTCTCATAATCTCACTATCAATTTATCCCTTTCTCTCAAACATAATCCCTAAGTATGCATACTCATTCATCTGTTCCAGATTCACCACATCTTGTGTTTGAGAGAGGTAAAGAATGTATGAGTACTTTTGTTTTTCTTCATTTATTCTTATCTATTTCCTCCAACTTATTTCAATTGTTCTCCATTCAATGATGCAACAAGCATCCTCAAACCTTTTTACGCTCAGAGAGACTTCCCCTGTTTATTCTCAGGGAGACCTCTCTTGTTTACTCTTATAGAAGAAAGCAATGTCATCAGTATACAACAGACAATACACTCTTACCACCTACTTTTACTCCAAATTCACTCACAGCAGTTTTTCTCACAAATGCATCCATGTATACATTAGAGAATCACCGGGATATCATATACCATTGTCTCACCCTTTCCTCAATTGTAAACCACTCTGACAAGCCTTCATTTTCTATCAAACTTTTATAATTGTTAGCATACATTGCTGTCACTGCCCCAAATAGCTGTTCATTCACACCATATTCTCTCAGCATTTTCCACAAATTACTTCTGTTCACTGAAAACTACTTGAATACTCCACTTGTTAATTATACTGAAAATGTTCCTGTTTAAAATAAAGTTATTTTTGAATATTTACTGCAGAAAGTGCCGTATTTTAGAATTTAATTATTTATTCTATTCATTCTGCTGGCATTATAACTAATATTTGCAAGGACTCCTTAACCCCTTGAATGCCTTTGTCATCTGTACAATACATGTCAAAGTCACAGAACAAAAAACAATATAAAAAATTCAATCCTGATTTCATTAATCCAGTTTTTGCAATAATTTTTTTGTGTGTAATCAGTAAAAATACACTCTCTTGATGAAGAGTCCTAAATTTTTTCAATTAAAGAAACATTTTTTTAAATTATGCATAAACAAAACATTGTTTATATTTGAACAGCTTGATAGAATTTGGATTTTTTATCCCATCCTGTCAATTTTATAGTCTCACTTACCAAACTCATTCTGATTATGCAATTTGATAAATGATATTTTGGAAATTTTTGGAAACAAACTTTTAAAACATTATTTTAAAGCATTTTAAATTTTGTTTAAAAACTAACTTTTGTGAGATACTGCTTTAATTTTAAAAATAATTTATGAAACTTAAACAAGTATTAAAAATTCAGTTTTTACACTAATAATATCTCCTGAACACATAACACTCCACTTTCGATACTTGAGTGTGATTGGATTGATGTCCATAGTAAATCGTTTTTTCTTTACATTATCTTCTCTATTAGATCCATCCCGTGTAATTTGTATGTTTTGTTTAGATTTCTTTGATATTGCCTCCCACAATTTGTCAATGGTATGGGCACTATAACCGTGAACAATCGCTTGCTGTTTTATCCACTCCAGTTCGTTATATTTACTTGCCATTGTTGTTCAGTTTGTTTCGACTCTTTCCAACAGGGCTCTAAATGCCGATATTTTATAAGTGCATGGCTTCTTTGAGTTCGCATCAATGAAAAGTGGTAGGTATGTATCTTTTTTTAAATACACTCAAATGGTATTCACCTCCTATAATATCAATTTTTACATCAAGAAAACTAATGTGGTCTCTATCTTCTTTCTGCTTAATCAATTTTAAACCCAACGCTTGATCTGTCACTCTCTCTTCCAGAGGGTAAGGATGTTCTGGGTTCTCTGAAATTACCAAAATATCATCGACATAACGCCTGTATATAACATATTCTCTCCTCAACGCTGGTAGGATGTCCTGTTCTTTATACCGCACGACTAGCTCCGCTAGTACTCCCGCCACGGGGCTTCCTATAGGAACCCTTACTGTTTGTAGATAAAAATTGTCGTTAAATTTGAAAAACGATTTGTGGACTACTAGGTGGCATAGATCTCTCAGGAGTTTCGGGTTGCATTGGTTCTCAGGTAGATTTTCTAATAAAAACCTATATAAAAATAAACATGCTGGTTCTAACTTGATTGAGGGATATAGTGCCTTAAAGTCATATATCTGCATTAACTGGTTTGGAAGAGGTCCAACTTCAAGAAGTTCATTAATGAAGCTTCTTGATGACAGAGTCGTGTACTCGTAATCTGACATTTTACTTATGCATCATCTCACTAATCTCTTTTCTAGTAAGTACGTCGGGGTTGAAGTCCTTTCCACAACAGGTCAGGCTTCTATGGGGTGTTTGTGTCTCTTAACAAATGCGAATAACCTCGGTGCTTTCAGTGATTTTATCCATGAGTTCTTTAGGAAACCTATCCTAGGATTCCTAAAGAACTCATGGATAAATTTATGCTATAAAACCTGTTATAGCATAAATCGTTTAGTGTCTTATTGATTACCATACATTTTGTGATTTATCGAATTATATCGTATTGTTGTATTGAACTGTATCGGATTGATGTATTGGTGTATACTGTGATTCATAACGTAGTATAAATCGTTTAATATCTTAAAGTTTATGAATTCTTTAATGTTCTCTTTGGTGTTATTTA
>WUQG02046852.1:0-29152 GCA_011317285.2 Androctonus mauritanicus
AGCCGTTTCCATGCCTCGTGCGCACTTGGCCCCGAACCGTGTCCTATCAGCGTTATGAATGTGTGTTGCAGCTTCTAGGTTATAAGTGGATTACAATTGGCAGCAGAAGGATAGAGACCGCTAGATAGTGGAGATTGCTCCGATCCATTACCTGCAAGCCAATGGAGGATTATTACCAAATGGGACAGTTAATTGTAAATGATGCCACTTTTTGTATCATATGCTATATCAGTAAATATAGATCTTGGATGAGTTGGTCGGGAAAGGAGGAGGAAATAGAGCAGAATGGGCAGTTACCGGTTCCGTTTTTATTCTTTTGATAATGTTTCGGTTTTATTATCAGTTTAGATTTTTTTTTTTTTGTAAACCGTTTGGACGATAGCTATCAGATTTATAAAAGCATCTTTTAAAAGGATGGTATAGTCGGACGGGTGTCTGAATAAAAGAACACGATTGAGGTTGGAAATAAGTGAGGGTTCAAAAAAGATTCCATTTCTGTGAGAGGAAATGTTAGCTCGGTAGAATTCTGTTGTTGAACGCATAATCTAGTCATTCCTATGAAGGAGAAAAAAGATGGAACAAGAAAGTAGAATGGAGCAATGCCGACGGCGATAAGTCCTTTGCAATCACAAGCCCCGCTCTACTGGGCTGGCTATTTGTTTATTGAAAGAGCTGCCTTGTATGTTCAGTAGAGCTGAAAAAGCGGCCGTTTTTTCATCCGCCCGCATAATTTAGGGGGACGGTGCCATCGTAGCTACAGAGTCAACAGAGCCGTTTTATAGCGAGACCGTCCGAAGCAATAACGGTGTTCGCATGCAAACAAATGGCTAATCGACTCCAATCTTTAATGGTCCGCACAATCACTGTGAGAGAGAGAAAGACAGAGAGAGCGATAAAATTTTCCTCACTTACTTCGTGTTGGTTGCCAGAACCTCTGGGCACCGTTGCAGCGCGCGTGTCCCCCCTCCAGAGCGCAAACACGCTGGAGAAACGGGGCAAAGGCTCATCTGCATGGATGCTGATGATAAATCTCCGAGTAGCGAGACGGCCGACTCCAAAGCCTAACAGCCGGCCGTCCTGTGATTCGCTAGAACGTCTTTATTGATAGCCGGATGAAACAAGTGTTGTCTGAGAGGCGCGCGAAATTGAACGGAATTAATCACACAGACCGGGACTTCGCAGCTTCTGCCGGCTGACGGTGTTGAACTTGATTGCACCAATTCCCACCAGTTTCCGATTTTTGCCAACATCTTCCTGTCTCGACCTGTCCCCTTTTTCTCTTCGCCCCTCCCCGACTCTCTACCTTTCTCCTAATAATGTACCTCCTCTCCGAAATCTTGGAGTTTGCTCTCTTGATTAAAATCCTGGAACGTTGCGCTTTGGAACTCATAAGTCCTCAACCTAATATGAAGAAGTGCCGCATCTGCCAGTTCTTAGGTTAATATAGTTTCTTTAAATTGAACCTTTTTTCCACTTATTTACATCTAGATTTGCCTTATCTCTTATTGTCGTTCCGATTAAACTCCGCTGCTAACATTTTTACCAGTATTTAATTCGCCATATCCTTCCATGCCTTGTGCCATTGACCACGCGCATTACTCAACTTATCCGATTTTTATCCTTCCTA
Organism: Androctonus mauritanicus; assembly: GCA_011317285.2. Lineage (NCBI taxonomy): Eukaryota > Metazoa > Arthropoda > Arachnida > Scorpiones > Buthidae > Androctonus > Androctonus mauritanicus. The sequence goes on from WUQG02046852.1 coordinate 1,628, forward strand.
TACCATACCGAGTAGAACCATCTAATAAAGTAAATAATATGCGGTAAAAATTATATACATCAACACACTAAACTTACCCCCTCAGTAACCAGTAAGACGTGACTTACTTTCAACAAAACCGCAGAAGAAAACAGTCTATAAAAACATTTTTAATGTTATCCTATAGGGCCTACGACGTGTGCCTTTTGGGAAATATATAACTTATATATCGAAAGAAATTAATAATTACTGGCAAAATTCCATTTATTCTCCAAACAACTTTTACAAAAGACAAATTACTTTATCCGGCATTAACTTACTTTATTAACAAATTAATAATAATGATTCGCCAATCAATCTTAAGTAACGAAAACCTTTTAAAAATTACACTTTTCTTAAACAATTTTCATAGGTAATCGATGTTACAAATTGCTATAACAAACATAATCGATGTAATTTATTACTTCACCGATAATTTTATTAATCGATATTTTAAAATCGATTCTACTTAAACATTTTTTTTTTCTTTTTCAATTGTTATTTTTATTATCCAAAAATTTTGTTAAATTCGGACTTTTAAAAATGAATATTAATCAGTTGAATTAATCTCGGATGGAATAATTTTTATTTTTTTTTCCTTCTTCTTCTTCTTCTTCTTCTTCTCCTGATTTATTTTGAAAATTTTAAAGAAGAATAAAGCGTGTGCATGATTTTTAATTGTTTTTGGAGATTGTGAGAATATCCATTCAATTAAGGAATGATATAAGGAGCTGCACAATGAAGAAAAGAAGAAAAGAAAAAGAAAAAAAAAAAAGGAAACGTAATCACGTGTAATGAATGAATAAAAGGCACACTCGGATGCAATTAATGTAATTAATGAGAAAGTAAGAAACACAATTTAATCAATTTAAGACAAAATATATGGAAATTATGACAAATTTATTAATGGATTTTCTCCACCAGTTTCTAATCTAAACAATGTAAAAGGATTTTAATTATATATTAACATAGATTAAAGTAAATTGTAAGAAGAAGAAAAAAAAAAAATTTATATAATTTAATTCTATCCGGCTATAAATTAAAATTTTAATAGTTAATTAGGTTTAGAGTAATTAAACACTTCTCTTTGTGGTTTAATTAAGGAAATGAATAATGAATTTTTCAAATTTCGCTTTCCGTTAGAAGTTTAAATTATATATATATTTTTCAGCTTATAAAATAAGATTTAAAAATTAGAGTTTGGATTTTTGTAAAAATTCACTTAAATTCTAATTTAAAAATTAAAAAAAAAAATAAATAAATAATGATAATAATGCTCACGTCACGTAACTGTGCATTTAAATAACGCTAAGAGAGAGCGTTTTATGAATGGGGAGCGTTATAAGTATGTAGCGTTATCCTGAGCGAATTTAACGAGCTTTTCGGCTTTTATAGAAGATTTTAATCCGAAATAAGCATATTAATATAACTAATATAGCGAATTCGACTATATATATGGTTTATTAATTATTTATCAACTGAAATATTCATGAAATCCATCTTACACGCATAAACCGGCTTAAATTTGCAACCACGGAGAGAGTAGAACGTAGATAAACTGTACCGGATATCAATTACGCCAATTAATTAGATTTAATTTGCGATGCTATAATTAATTTTACAGTTTGAAAATAATGTAGAATAGATTTATCGAGAACTTAGATCGTGTCGGTAATAATGGTCGTACGCGTAAATTTCTCTCTTTGGTGTGTGTCTATGTTAATGCAATCTAATGGTATCGCGTGCTAGAGAGGATGTATATCCGCATTTTATTCGTTAAATTATCGGATGCCTGGGCGGATTCATTCTCCGTCGTGCCACGTCACATCCTGAGAGTGGTCCTGGTCTTCTCACCAGACAAACCAACCATAACATAAACCGTGTCAGCGTATCTAATGTGTCAATGGAGCGAATAACGCGAAACGCATTACATTAATTGATTCGTTGAGTGAAGAACGATTTCGCTTAAAATATTCTCGCTCTTTATCATTTAAGAATACGTACACGTTAATAATAATAATAATAATAATAATATATATATCGTTATAAATGCGATTAAATAATTTTTAAAAGTAGTTTTTGCCTTCTCTTTAGGGAATTAAATGAATCGGTTGGAAGAGTTTTAACTATAAAAAACAAAAGATAGTTTTCTGGACTGTTTCTTTTTGAAACGATTGAGTTGTTTAAACTGAGAGGAAAACTAATTCCTGGTCGAGAAGATAAAAGATCTCACTTTTTTGTTTTATTAGAAATGATATTGAAGTTCTCTAGAATTTTATTTGATTTTTTATAGTGCCTGTTTTCGGTGTATTCCCGTAGATATATATATATATATATATCTATCAAAGTTTATTGTGTTTATTCTACAGAAATGACAGTTTTTTTGTCTATAACCAAACCTTTTAATAAAATATAATATTTGTTTAGTTTTTTATTTGCATTAAATTTTTAAGAGAGAGAGAGAGAGAGAGGGAAATAATAACAAAATTATATCCGACATTTTCATTTTTATTATAGAATTAATTAATTAAATTTAAAAAAAAAATAACTTGCGGACAATGTCGATATGGCGACTAATTTTTTAATATATTTCTTCAGTTTGTTAGCAAGTTTCTAACATTTTTTTATAAATTTTACTCTGTATAGCTTTGAAAACAAAGAGCGAATGTAATAAGGTACAAGAAAACGGAAACTTGAGTAAAAGTTTGGAGAATTGCTCGGGTTTTCGGAATGAAAGTTTTAAAGATTTCGGTCATTTAGCACAGGAAAACTTGCAGTCAAGAAAATTTCCTTGTCAATACTGACCACTGCAGTCACTAAAGTCCTAAACATATCCAACCCAATAGTTACGATGAGGCTAAGACCTTTAACGATTCCCACTAGCTGTGTCGTGGTCACACGATCCGTCCTATCTTATTCTCTCGACATGCCTGCACGTGACTGCTAGGGGACATTGGTTGTTCGCGACCCCATGTCCCATCTGTCATGCTGACGCTGTGTCCCTTTGTTCTAATGGGTTTACTTCCCAAACAAAACAATTACATCTGTGGAATCGGGCGTAACTCTATCGGCTGTTACCAAGAGAAAAGTTGCCAGTCAATAACTATTAGTTAATCATCGAATCCCAAACAGAAACCGCGTAAAAAAAGAAATTAAGAGAAAAGAAAAAAGAAAAAAAGAAGAAAAAAAAGCGTATCGGAAGCGTAAAAATTATTCATGAAAGTATCTAATGTAAATCCTTCATAGGTCATTTGGAAATTCTCCCTTTTATTGTTTGCACTTAAACCACTGGAGAAATAAGACGGGCTTTTTAAAATTATGTATCTGACATAAAGAATTTTATTTCGTTTTATATTATGGATCGGCTTCTTTAATTCAACACCTACGCTGACTGCAGTAGTTTAAAAAAAAAAGAAAAAAAAAAGAAAAAAAACTTGGCCAAGGTATTCCCATTCGGGTGACGTCACAAAGTTAGGAGAAACAATTTCCTTTGGAGTACAAAACGATTGCCATGCATGTCTGATTTGGACGAAGCGTAGATAAACAGGGTCTCTATATACATAGCACCGTCATTGGCTACGGGCAAGCAGTACAATCAGACCAGTCGTCTCAAATCGTCTTTCCATTCAAATCGGAACAGTTTGCTTCAGATCCCATCCAATTTGAATCCTGGATACGGAAGATGCGGGGAAGAAGGTGCGCTTTCCCCTTCTTGCAGGCTCGAACCATTAGACTAGGTTTTACTAGCGGCCCCCGTTCTCCCCCAAGGGAAAGAAGACGGCCGAAAGAACGCTCGTTTCGACAAAATCGGAGTGGGTGAATTGATCGCGCGCAGAACATCTGTTTCTCTAGCAAGGCCCCGGTTGCTTCCACACACACCGCTCGACGGGCCAACGGAAAAACATTATGCAGAATTAAAACGCCATTGAGAAGCAATTTGCATCGGTCCAAGCTCGATTGGCATGGACGTTAGTGCTGAAGGCCATTTGTTTCCGACCGGTAGATCCACCCTTGGTTGTTTTTCGCCATCCATAAGGGATTGTCATATCTAGACTGAAGTACATCTGACGGTAGGCGTCATTAGTGGGCAAGTTTCTTCTCCGTCAGTCGACACCTTGCAGAGATGGTGCTTTGATCCGTTGCAAGGCATCTCTGGCTTTTTCACACGCGCTGCATAAGGCTACACTATGTGGACTGCTACATGATGGATGACTGATTTCTTAGTGTCAAAATTCCCTGATGCTGGGAGCTGTGATGCGCATGCTTTATACCGTATTTATCGCTAGATAGAACGCTCAATCTCTCTCTCTGAGATTTGTTGTTTTTCACATTTAAAAAATATATTGGCAGGCAATTACTTTCTTATTTTTGATACAATCTCTCCTTCTTTCTCCTACCGTCTTCCCAACTAGATTGATATTTTATAATTCATGTTTTTTCACTTCCGAATTTATCTACTGTTTCCTAAACATCATATTTTAAAATATACAAATCAGACATCTGAATTAATGATCGATTAAAAAAATTTTCATTTCTTATTAATTTCCAATTAAAAGAAAGTTAAAAATAGCAAAAGAATGTCGTAAAAAATATTTTTTAAGTTCATCTTATCGAAAGAGAAAGGGAGGAAAGACAATCCAGATAAAAATATTTTTGTTTTGTTTTCCGAATCATGTTAATGGGGATGTTTGTATTTTGCTTATCAAACTCGAATCAAAGCTTTTAAAGATCGAAAAAAAAAACTCGGAAGAAAGATTTTCAAACTGATTTACAATGCGTTAAAAATAATAACTTCCTTTCAGAATAACTTTGTATATAATGTTGCATTAATTTAATACTTCTCCGTAATAATTTTAATCTTTTTTTCATGTCTAATTTTTGATATAATAGATATTTTCTTAAAAGTTCTTTAAGAAAAACGTTCAAAAGCATCTTCGGTCGCTCTTCAGTATCATTTGCAAAGTAGGACTCTCAGATGCAATCCGAAAACGATTTTCTTTAACTGCAGTGGACTAATTTTGCAAGAGAATTTTGTTTGTTAAACTCTCGCAAAATTTAACAAGCTTATAAAGCGAATAAAGTTATGAATTATCACATTTCTTTACATAATTTACATGTAAGAAACGACAATAAATGCAAAGTAAAACTTGCCATTCATAAATTCTTAGTTTTGCATTCAAAATCGTTACAAAAATATCTATCAGCGAGATGATGTGTGTTACAAGAGTTTGTATCCTACTTTATCAAATAAATAGAAAAATACGTAAGAAAGATAAAAGGAATGACATAGTTATATCCATAAATGTAAGCGGAATTAATGATGTAGTAAAATTGATAGCCAGCAAATTAATGCTCCCATGATATTAATGAAAAGCTGTTAGAAAAATTGAGCATTGTGCAGTAACTGTGAAAGAGTTTTAAAAATTTTCTACTAGTTACATTTAGTCATTCGGTATAGAATTTTAACATCTTTAACGATTTAAAGAATGGCGTAAAGTCAAAAACAAATTTTATTACGGAATATTTTCTCTTGTTCCGAATTTGTAGGCCAATAAAACAGGATCATACGATTCTAATTCTTAACACCCGGTTCGTTTAAAAATTCGATAAATATTGTTTTCAAACCGGAATATTTTATAACTAGAAAAATCGTTCTTATATTTAACTTATCATCTTAAGAGGCATCTAGATTAAAAAAGATGTTCTTTCATTTTGGAGAAAGGTAGGACAACACCAGTAGTAGTAGTAGTAGTAGTAGTAGTAGCAGCCTGCAGTTAACTTGTTTATGGTATAGGAGATTGAATGAGAATGTTTCTTTCTAACTTGCTTTATCTCTCACTAGACTGACTTTAAAATAAAGATTTATAATCTTAACATCTATTTCTGGAATAGACTTAATAGGATGGCTACAAATTCTTCTCTGGTTTCGTATTTATTTATTCGAGAAAATGGATAGTACCGGAATGAAATATAAAAATAAAAATAAAAAAAAGTATTCAATCCAAAATCGATATTTGAATCCATTCAACTCCATCTAAAACTTGTCTCCGTAAGAATTTATAGAAAATAATAGTAATTTCCGTGGTTTATAAACAATCTAAAGTTATAAATTCTCTTCACTTAAAGAGAAAAATATATATATATCCTTCTTGCCGACTGGGTATAAAGAATAACAAACATTATCATATAAATCTATGAGAGCCAAACTCTTTCTGTAAAAATTGATGCAGAAAGTATGTAACTTAATTTTCTGTCGTATGATCGAGACTGTGGCAAGATGCATTCTCTAGAAAATTTAATTTTTAAAATGTAAGAAAAAATGATATAAAAATAGAAATATTATATACACGACATTGACATTTGGCAGTTAATAAGGAGCGATACAGTTTTTATATTTTTATAATTCCTTAATTGCAAAGAAGCAAAATAAAAAAAGCGAGTAAAAATATAACGACTGACGATATCACAAAATTAATTGTAATTATTATAAAAGCATTCTTTTAAAATTTAAATTTTTTTTTTTATTATTAAATTCGGGTCGAACTACAGCACACTAAAATTTGCTTCATTTTGAAAGCAGGAAGGAAGGAAGAAAAAAAAAACAAAATAATTTCGTCATAAGATTGTCTTTAAAATATGATACTAAAGGCTCTTCCAAGAATGCTTACAGTATGCTAATATGATTCTAGACAAAAACTACAACATATTAAATGAGTTTCTTCATGCCATCGTTGTTCTCTTTCTACTCGTGCTATTAAATCTAAGTATAGATATTTCTAAGATTGACCACCTCTTTTTTTTTTTTTTTTTTTGACGCATTGGAACACAAACAGTAATGTTACTAAATGTCGTTCCGGGTCCAGCTGTAATTGTTTAATTAAGAATGTGCGTCATTTATTCCCTGCACCAATCAATAGAAATGGTTCGACTTCGCCTTAATGATAGAAGCAAAACTATCTAGAATATCTAGTAAGTTAAGAAAGCCTTTGCCTAATTGTCTACGGTGTAATGACGTAAAAGAAATGTCTTTTCTGGGTTTCCAAAACTTTAATTCTAATTTGACTTTTATTTTTTTTTTATTTTTTCCTTTTTTTATTGAATTAAGAAAACTGGGAAGTTTACAAAATGAAAGAAGCTTGTCTATTTGGATAAATTTGAATTCTTTTATTTTATTTATTTATTATTATTCTTTTTTTTTCTTTCTTCCTCCTTCCTAAACGAGTCAAGAGTTATGGGATTTACGTTTAAAAATCCCAAACTATCTAATTTAAAAATCGAAAATGTATATATATATATATATATACATACTAGAACTTACGATGTTTTGGTGCGTTACATTTTTAAAGTTTCGAGCTATATTTTTTTTATTTATTTATATTAATTATGAAGTTTTTGAAAGGAAAACTTTTATAAGTTACTCAAAAGTTAAGTTTTGAGAGTTGCGAAGTGTTTTGGGAAGAAGGAGGAGAGGTTATTATTTAGCAACAAAAGACTAAATGAAACCAATAGAAAAAAAAACGGTCATTACTAATGACCATATTATGAAAAGAAGGAAGTGAATATAAAAACAAAAAGTGGAAATTAACGTTTCCACAATGCTGAGTGGCAGAAATTAACATGATCGATTGTAACACATTAAGCTACTTGGTTCCATTCTCTTTAATATGCCTTAACTGCTTTTTCATTGTCACAGTAAACTGTATGATAAGCAAGGCGATTGGTATTCTTCAATTAGAAAAAAAAATAAAATAATAAAAATAAAATAAAGAAAATTTTCTGAAAGATGAAAAAGACCCTTTTGATATTCCATTAGCACTAATTGACTGATTTTGAAAAATAAGCAAAGTATTACTTTCAAGTATTTTATAAGCCGTTTTTTTTCGGTACAATTAATGAATGTGTAATTTTAATTAGTTTATAAGATAATTCTTATATTTAATTAGTTAAATTGTAATTTAAACAAAAAAAATAAATAAATAAATAAATACTTCTTGTAATTTTATCTTAATCACCTCATTTTCGGTTTCTCCACTTCTATTATTCTTTGCATGGTTCGGGATGATTCACTAAAAAGTAATAAAAGCGTCGAAGAGAAGGGGATGGAAAAAAAAAAAATTAGAAACTACAAAGTACGTAACAATTGTATAACGGCATAGTTTAGAAAAACAAGAAGTTTAACGCCATTTATGGACCTCAAACTTTAACTCAGTACTAAATAGGCTATAAGAGAGAGAGAGAGATTGTTCAAATTGAGCCTTGGGCTAAAGCGATATATATAACGCTTTACAACGGCCCTGTCACGAAATTTTCTACTACTTTATGACACCAGAGTAGATCTTGTTTCGTTAAAGGTGTCCGATGATGTTTCTAAACTGTAAAAAAAAAAAGAAAACAAAACAAGAAAACGTCCTATTAAGAAACTGTTGTGAAGCTTTAGAATTTTAATAAGTTTATTCTACCGTGATCCAGATTTTTCGAGAATTGCATTCAAGATATATACTTCTGTATTCAAAGTCATAGTTCTCAAGGAAGTATAACTTATACGTGTTGTTATTTTATCTCAGTCAGACTCTTTACATATTTTATGACATGCAATAAAAATGTTTAACAATGAAGAACTGCCTTCACTTTGGGCATTTCACATAAACGTTACCCCTGCAGGCAATACCATTTATCCTAGATATAAGTAATTTATTTTGAAAATAAAGAAAATAATGACTCAGCAAGTCAAAGTAAAGTAATGTTTTTTAAATAATTAGATTACTTAAAGGAATAGAATCACTTCAATTGTCGCCGAATATAGATTTAGCATGCTAAACACTTTATGGCACATTTTACGAATTTTTATTCGATTTTTTTTTTTTTTTTAGCTTTTTAAATTTATCGTAATGAATTTATTTTTAAGAATAAATACGAAATTCCTTCTTACAGTTATTGCTTTATTTTCTTGGAAAATTTCTCTCCATATTTATGCAATAGAACTACATAAACGGGGAATAAAAAAAAAATCGAATTTTTATTAAAAATACTAACATATTTTCCATATATTTATACAGCAATAATAGTTTATTTTAAGAGCTACAAATAATTTTTACATCGCCATCGCCATGTCGAAGTCATCTTTTAAGTTGTAAGCATCTACAATAAAAATTGAAGATTCTTAAAAGTCTAATTAAGAAAATAAAAATATTTAATTTTGTATTATTTAAGTAGGTTAACTTATTTTGTTGTCGAGAAACTGAATTTGTCTGGAACCACTTCGAATTAATTACGTCGCTCAAACTATTTTTGAAATCATTATAAAAGTGTTCGAAAATTAATTTATCTTGCGAAAAAACGGGTTTATAAATAATAAAAATAAATATATGGATTTATATATACTTGAGCAGATCTTTATGCTTGAGAATAAACAATTAAAAGTCACTTAATTAAAGCATTTTTCTATACTTCTCTTTGTGTCCATAGTAGGAGATTTATTGTAATCAAGATGAAAATATTCTATAATCAAAATAATTAGAATATAGATTTAATAAAAATCAAGCAGCGTGTGACCTCAAAAGCTTAGCGTTGATAGTTTGTATATAAATGTTATAATAATACTAGAGCAATCTATAAACTGGCAAGAATGAATTTTCTTTCTAACGTAATAAACAAGAAATGATTCTTCTCTGATGTCCTTCATCTTGTACTAGCTTACCATTAATGCAATAAATCCCAACTTTTTTTCTGTTTTAGTAAGTTCGTTTTATATTCAGATTCTTAGAATTCCTATCGACACATTGGCCGATGTCTCCAAACTTTTCTGGCCTGAAAAATCCATTATTCGTTCCCTCTTTAAGCATCTTGCTCTCGAGGGATCGACCCTCAATTTTAGAAGAACTGGCAAGCTGAATGTGTCGAATTCTAAGTTTTTTTTTTTAAACCTCTTGTGATTGAGAATATTTCTATTTCTTTAAAAATATTCCTGTGCAAAATATATATATATTTATTTTCATAATCTGATAATAAACAACTTTTTTTTTAAAAAAAGATATGAGGACAAAGAATATCCAAACGGGAAGGGAGAAGAAATCTGTTTACAGTTACATTAAGAGAAGGCGCGTAAGATGGATTTTTCTGAAGAGGGGGAGCAAATAAAATGTTTTGAGAAAAATTGACTTAGACTATCCATAAGTCAAATGTCAAATTTCAGCTCTGTATTCAGACTAGATTTGAATCAGTGTATAAATAAATTGATATAAATTGATGCGATTTGAATATGAATCCCTATCTAATGCACTTTTGGAGATTTATTACTTCATTGACAAACATAGACAAGATCCAAGAGATGAAAACATTTTTTTAGATCCACAGTTACATTAATAGGCATGCTTCAATAGATAAAAGAGTAACATATTTACGTTTTATAGCTTATAAAATTATGTGATAAAAAATAACTTTATTGTACACTTCCCAAACAGCGAGAATCCTTTAAAGTCTTTCTAGATAAATTATTAATTAAACATAGATCTATTTGATATCAAAACATTGTAAATATTTATCTATATATATATAAGTTAGGATTTTTTTCCTGTTCTCCAAAATTGTTATCAATATTTGTACAAAAAAAAAAAAGAAAGAAAGAATGATCAAAGGCAGGCGAAAAATAACGATGGTCACTAAACGATCTCCAATTGTCAAAAAAAGTGACAGATGTTTAGAAACGAAACAGGTTGTTTTTTTATCGTCGAAAATTCCGTCAACAAGATAAAAAGGCGCGAGACATAACGTAAAAATTGTCAGTAAAAGGTCAAGAACTTCGACGAATTGATCCGAAGCTTAATCTTGTCATTGCAAGTCACATCTGGACAGTCAATAGATTGTGATCAATGCGTTTGTACTCAGTTTAAGACGAAACAAATGGATAGCATTCTGCTGACCGCTAGTTCCGGATAGATAGAGAAAAACATCAAGTGCTCGCCCCCAATCTGTCTGATTCTCATCGGAGAATCCATTTGTTCCAACGTTCACAACTAATCTCTGTTTAAGTAGCTGACATGGATTTGACACAGTGTCGGCTGACAACAAGCAAACTTGGTATTCTACCCCCTAAATTCGTCTTCCCCAATCTTTGTTCTAGTGTCGCTGTCTTCACGTTGGCAACTTACTGAAAGTTGCTGCTTGTTGGGTAATTAGTTTGCTGACAATTAATGTCAGATCTTGTGTCAGACACCTGGACCTGTGACAACCGACTGCGACTTGCCAACTTCCAACAAAAGATGGCAACGACGCTTCCTTACATATTCTTCACTAAATAGATAATATACATTCGCATCAAGTATCTTTTTATGCTTAAAGTGACTACCAATATCGCAAATTTACATGACATTTCATCATAACTTTTAGTTACGCCTGATTAGACTTAACTCGAGTATACCGATACGTTATAGAAATCTAAATAAAACAATATAATAAACCCCGTAACAGTTACGCCTGGTCACAAGAAATACTTTCAAGAGCCATTTTGCCAAATTAATTCTGGATAAAATCCGATAGCATTCAGGTTTTTTACCACCTAAATTAAACATTATTATCGAAAATACAATGGTAGCAATCGCCATTGATCGACTCTTTCCTTATAAATCATGAATTTTAGAGTCTAAAGATAAGAATAGCTCCCACGGATCTTCTGTTTGATGTCTCTCTCTCACATAACGGAAAGTCAACATTGGGAACTTTATAATCCATTGGTATGGACACCAGATTGAAGGACTACCCAGCTTTGGCAAACATTGGTGTCTAGATTAAATGGCACAGTTTAGTGGGTACCAAGAGGAGGGGGGTTGCTATCACGTATTATTTATTATCTTCATACATTTTGCCTGCCAATCAAATTAAGGACGGCATTACAGTCTATCGGGGACTAGTGGAATAGCCTGATGGGGTGAGTCAGAGTTGAAACACTACTTTAATTCTAACAATGATAAATGGGACCCATAGCACTGTATTCGAGATTCGAGGCCTAATTAAATTAACTCCATGAATGCAATATGATTAGGGAAACAGTCGAAACAGGCTGTTTGTTAATTGAATGCACTCGCTATTGGGGTTGCTCGTATGGATGGGGGACTTCAGCATAAATAAGAGGTTGGTGGCGAGTGTGGTCAGCTATAGTTTGGCTCTAATTCATAAATATTATTATTATTATTATTTTTAATATGTTAAATTAGTTTCGTGCATTAAATTTTTATTATTATTTTTTTTAATTGTGTTACATCGGACTCGAAAATAATAAAATTAAAATTAAAAAATAACATTTGTTCGTGTCACGAAATTCTCATTTTTGTATGAGATGGCGCACTGATTTAAATTCATTGTTGGACAGATAAAGTTTGCATAAAGTTAATAGGCTATAGTAACAATTAAAATGCATTTATAAGCCATTACTTAACTTGTTTTTAGTGAAGTCATTAGTTCATTTTTCTCCGTTTCTATTCTTTATTTTTACTTGACCGGGAACAAAAAAAAAAAAAAAAGAAATTAAGACCAAACTCTCTTGCTGTCTTCTTTTAATGTATTGTTCTTATTATATCCTCCTCTTCAAAGATCGTGCTGGAAGATATTTATTCGTCCCTTTGCTGTCATGTAATGCCCGTTAAAAAGATCAAGAAAGAATAGTCCATTTTGGTTCAAAAATAAATGGACTTTTAAAAGGCATAATGTCCCCTAAGTGGCCATAAAATCCCATCAACACACGTGCACAGGCGACAGGCCAAAACCCGCCCTGCTTCTTAAAACTGCGCATGCCAGACACGCCTGGTGTAAGGTCACTTCCGGTCACGAGCTTTCGGTTTTCATAGCTTCCGGTGGCCTCCTCCTCGCTCCGCATCTATTAAGTGACGTCCTCTGAGATGGAAGAAGGCTGCTCATTATTCGGTCTCTTAGCAACCGTCTCCCAATCACGTCACACCCCGCTCTTTTGAGGACGTAGAGGTAACCAATGGGCTTTCAGCGAGTTCCGATCTCTTCCATCGTCTGCTGGACCTCTTCAACTGTCCAGTTCAACTGATACATTTTCTGTAATTCTCAATAACAAGAATGAAACAATATTTTGTCAGACGCTCTCTTAATATACTCGACATCCCTTTTCAGATGGACTAGCGATGTATTCTTTTATCAGAGACAACACGGCATCTCAACAGATGGCTCTAAAGTCACCGTATCAGGCTCAACATCCTCTCGGACATCTTTTGACTCGCCCGCCTTTTGCGATGTTGCCTTTCTATGGGAATGCTGCGTCACTCTATCGTTTTGGAACCGGACTCTCTACCACATCGCAGGACGTGTGTCGACCTTCTGCATCGACGGTTACTGACGTCACTTGGCCTCCTATGTTGGCAGGACACACGCCATGGAGCGAACAGCTAGCAAATATCGCAGGTATGACATCACAAAATCGCAATCATTCTGCCAAACTTGTTTAAATTCGCAACTAACCGCATGTTTATTCTCCCCCGCTGTTATTGTATATGTAGCTAGAAACCAAGCGGAAACTTCTCTGGCACAGGGTAGGAAGAAGGCTTGGAGGCCTACTTTTTCCGGACACCAAATTTACGTTTTGGAAAAGACTTTTGAGCAAACCAAATATCTTGCAGGACCAGAACGAGCTAAACTAGCTTACGCTCTTGGAATGTCTGAAAGTCAAGTTAAGGTGAGTCTTTGAATAGTCACATTTTCTTACTTAAACATTCCTCAACTATATTTATAACATTGTCAAATTTTAACACAGTACAATGTTTATAAAATTCTATCATCAAACCAATCGTTTTAAGCAAAAATTATTTTGTAAACATATTTATTCGCTCTTTAGTTTAAAAATCTGATAAATCCATCCAACAAAAAAAAAAATAATTTTTAAGCATCAAAACGCGTAAAATTCGCGAATTAATAACTGTAAACAAAGAAAATTATAATTTTTTTTTTAATGTTTATAAAAACATCTTACACAAAAACGGACATTTTTCCCACTTAAAAGTAATTTGCATATTTTCGAGTTAATCAAGCTGAACTTCATCAAAACGACCATCTTTAGCGATATTGCGTATCGGTTAACAGCAATTCCAATACTAAGTTAGCAACTTAATATTAATTCCGATATCAAAATTCAGTAATTCTTGGAGAATCGATATTAATTTGTATTATTAATCTACTTATTAATATCTGTACCCAAGTGTAATTGCCAATATATGACTATTAACATCGAAATGAATTCAATTATACTTATAGTAGATTAAATCTCATTTGTAAATAACTGCCATAAGAATTGATTAACATTAAAGTCTACATACGACCGAATATATATATATATATATATATTCTATCATTCACGTCATAATTTATTATATTCCATTATAACACACGAGATCTGTTAATTAAATACTGTAACACATATTTATAACGGAACCGTTATCAGTACTTATAACACGCGATCAGTAGCGAAATGAATATCAACAGTAACACCTATAATGGTTCATATCAGCGCTACTGCAAAACCGATACGTTTTGATTATCTCGACATCCCTTATTTACAACCCTTTGGTTGTCTCCAGAAACTTATGATGATACCAAGACCAGATAACTTTATTCAAATTCATGTTAATTAAGTAATATCACCTATGAAGGGAGAATATTGCTAAATAATAGTCTCTTAACAAGATCGTTTACAATAGAAATTTGCATTCCTTAGATTTTAATTTCTCTTTGTTTAATTACACAAACATGTTTCCAATAACCTCTATCGGGGGGACACTTTAATTTTACCTAATTATGTTTGTGTTAAGTAAAAATTTAATCATGTGTAATTAGCAATAAGAATGGTTATTAAAAGTAATCATTAATGATTAAAATATCGGAGCCGGAGACATTTTATTCTGCCATATTTTTTTTTTTTTTTTATTATTTGAAGGAATTAATTATAAAATATTATTATTATTATTATTTAAGTAAAAACTTTGGAAGTAAATAGATAAAAAAAAAACATTTTGAATTTTAAAATACAAAATTGCAAGAATAGATTAAACTGTTATTTTTTAATTCCTGCGAGAAATTTTCGATGAGGAAACTTAAGAATAGGAAGATAAAATGTTAATCCTTTTTTTTTTTTTATTAAATGAAATTATATATATTTTAATTGTGATACAGTATTTAATTGAGTAAGAAAACGATAATTTTCCTAAACAATTTTTAATTAAAAGTTTTTGATTGTTTAGCAATATTCCTTCGTTGATTCTGTTAATGGTATTATAGTGAGCTTTGCAAAGACAATTTCCATTCTTCCATTAGCCTTTGTCGTTACTTCTCTACTTCTTAATTCAATAAAGACATCTTTACTCAAGGATGCATTTAATTATCAATTAGGGTTGTTCCTTAATCAACGTGATTGGATTATCGTGACAAATTGCTACTGAACGATTTTCGTTTTCACGAATCTGTTTTGCTTACTGGCATTAATTTAATACTTTTCCTCTCTCTCTCTTCTGTGATATAGGAGAATATTTTAGGCTGATAGCAATCCAGATTTTGTGTAGTATTTTTTAAAAAAACTGACCTATTTAGGAAAAGATGATAGGTTTACTTGAAAGAAACTAGTTTGGTTTAGCTTTGTATATAGTTGTAGTAGGCGGTATGACAGTTTCTAGGCGCAAATGTCGAATTTGGTCGGGACTTCCTGATCCATCCTCTGGTCCATCGGTTCTGGTAGTCAATCAATCGACAGAACAGACGGTCATCAATCAAATTTCCTACGAGTTGGCGGAAGAAGTGGCGACAAAACTGCTGTCTTCTCAGGTGGCAGATGTGTCCAGCCTCCTGGTTCCACTTGACAAATGTAGTCAAGTCTATTACCGTAGGAGGGGGGTTTAGATGGAAATACTGAGAGAAAGAGCAGACCTCCATGCTGAACATTATCCCATGATAAATGACCCTTTGTCATAATCTGGCAAAACGAAGATATTAAAATAGGAACATTCTTCAACGTCGGACCGATTGCTCGAGCGCCCTCTGCTGGCTCGAGATGTTTATTTCACGTATCTATCAATCAATTGGCCGTCACGAACGAATTTAATTTTAGTAATGTCGAGTTTTTATATATATTTTTTTAGGTTCCCGTCTCCCCGCTGGCTTTACTAAAACTTTTCGTCAGAAGAAGAGAATTGAATGCCGTCAGTTTGATACTCATTCGTTTTACCCAATGGCTTCATGGTAAGCAATGATGGCTTTCCTCTCGGTTCGCTTTGAATGAAGTGGGTCCTAATAGTCGCTAGCCATACATCTAAGAATTAAGGCCTGTCAACATCTAAAAACTCCATCAGCTCACTTTTAACCTTCTTTGTTAATCTGTCAACATTCTCCAGCCATATTAAATTTTTAAATATAAATCTGCTCCACGTGTTTCGAAACTTGGATGATTTTGGATTTCCAAACACAGTTTAACACTTCGCCAAACTCGTGTCGAATTAACTTTGCAAACTTATTTTAACGGGTGTAATTCTACTTCACTTGATAACGATAATTCGTGGCTCCTTATCGAATATTTTTCGATTAATCATAAAAAATAATAATTTTGTTTGTGTAGGCCTATAAATACTTTAGTCTGAGAATAATTTTCTCTTCAGTTTTATAAAAGTAAGCATCATTCATGCGGATTTTATACCACTTGTGATACTTTCATGAAAAAATTTGTTTAAAAAATTGATTCTTTTTTTTTAATTACAAGATTCGAGAAAATACTTTTATATTATTATTCTTATAACAGTAATGAATATTTAGTATAGCATAAAGATAAGAAAAATGTAGGAATTAAACTTCAAACTGTCTGAGTGCTGAAGTTCGAACTTCTTCTGAGACTCAACCCTTTGATGAGTATTCTGAAGTTTGCAAACTCCCTTCTGCCATTCTTTTTACTTAATTTAAACTTAAGAAAACAACATTTTTGTTAAACTTACGAATTATTCTAAAATATATTTCTGCAAATTTATTTTCATTAAAGGAAATTTATCATTTTTGAAACCATATCAAACGTTTGAGGATCGTCCTTTAGAATTATCCTACTTAACAACAACATGCGCCAATTATTTAACTGTTAGATTAAAAATATCCAAAAATCTACATAAAATTTAATTTTGTTCGAAAACCAAATCAAAATAGGACTAATTGTTAATATATTTATTCTCATTAAATCACTGTCAAAATAGCAAAAATTACGACTGAGATAATATAATAACTAATCAAATTAAATTAATTTAGAACGTACTTAACTTTTATAAATTAATTAAACTATCAAATCTTTATTGTTAACTAAAATTATACGATTAACACAATTATTTAATAAAGCCGTTAAACGCCATAATGAGATACAGCAATTACTTAATAATCAAAAAGACAAAAGTATTCTTAGTAAAGAAAGGAAGAAGAAGAAGAAGAAGAAAAAAAAAAAGAAAGTCGTTAGTTATTTCCAACAACTTATTTAAAATCTCTTTTCTTATAAATTCTCCATTTGGCGAATAAAAAATTAAAACAAACATATCCGACCAGATAGGAAGAGTAAAGAAAAAGGCAGCGACAAGACAAGTTGTAATAGTGTAAAAGAGAAAGTGTCAAAGGATCAGGTTGCTATAGCCATTTCGCTGATGATCATGTAAACAGTCATTAGTCGAAGCTTATTCTTGCCTGTAGTTGATGGGAGACGTCAGTGCTGGCTTATCGCCAGCCACGGCTGCTGGTGTGTATAAATCATTGGGACAAATCCCACTGTCAAATCTGCCTAAGTGCTTGGATCGTTTGTCTCCAAGTCGGTGCAATTATCATGACAAAATGGTACTGTAATCGCCGACTTTAATGTACGTCAGCCACTACGATAGCGGGGTCTCTAATTTTAGATGTTTGCTTCTCAAATCGACCTTTCTCAATCACTTTCTATGTTGGTGTCGTGATTGATTAAAGATCTAGCCTAAGATCGTTCCGCTCTTTGATGGCATCGACTTTGAATATTTGGAAAACGAATGACTTTCTTCTGATTTCCATCCCTGATAATTTTGATATTAGTCGATTGTATATTGAGTCTCTGAGCTGATTACAATCTGATGTATTAGGAAGTGAACTACGACACCAGTCATACTTATCTCCTCTCTATCTTACAAACTCTAAGGTGATAAATTTTGTTCCGTAGCTTAATTTGGCATTCCGCTTGATTGAATAATTTGTAAAATAGACCAGTCTGTCGTCATCTACATTGCATTTTGGCATATTTTAAATATTATACACCTATGCAATTGCATAAATCCGATGATGCTACAAGTTTGAATGATAATTGTATCTCTTAAACGACATCCAAGTCTTTCAACTGTTAGATAATCTTTCAAAATTTCTTTAAATTAGAACTTCAGACTCACTCTTTGCTGGTCAGTGTCATCTAAACTTCTAAATTCTAAGTGATAATGATCATGTATTTTTATGATCAATACGCCGAATCTTTGCAGTGATGTCGGACGTGGGTTAACGTCTTATAAATATTCTACAAATTTTAGCAGAATTTATTAAAAAGTAACATATTCTTAATCCTACAAATTAATACAATGCTATTACAATAATATGTTGCTGTTCGGATCGATTCATCTTTCAGAATTTAATGACAAGTAACGAGGAGAACAAATTGAAATCGAATGGATATCGATAAATAATTTTATATATAATAAAATTTAATTAATTAATTGCTCTATTCCACGTTTTATTATTGATATGATTAATATTTACTCGGCAAGAATATTTTATTAAATAAATAAATAAATACAGATTCAGAAGCATCGAAAAAGTAGAACGAGTTTAAACATGCGATAATTCTAAAGCGAGACTATTTAATAATTATCTAGTCGTTTTCGATACATTCTCTACACTTGCAACTTAATTTATTTAAAATTTTCAGATCGATATCGGAATATTAATTTCATAAATAATTCAAAAGAACGATTAGAAACTTATCTGGAGATTTCCGTTTGTATCACGCTTATTATTAGTTGTTTATTTACGAAAATAATAAGCTCTCTGAGTATGTTTACTAACTTTATAATTAACGAGATAGAAAAATTTGACATGAATAATAATAATAATAATTTTGAGGTATTCAAAATCCTATCCTGTGTTCTCGTTTAGGTATGGTTCCAAAATCGAAGAACCAAATGGCGGAAAAAGAATGCTGCCGAGATGGCTATAGCCAAATCCAATTCGACAGACTATGAGTCAACTATCAGCTATCCACAAACTGAAGCATGGCGTCCGTCAAGTGATTTGAAATCGGCGTGATGTCCCTTTTCATGTTGTAAAGGGGGAAGGACATCTCGACAGGTGGCCGAGAACATCGTAAAGAACAGTTTTACGAGAGAGCGAAGTTACTCTCCACGCAAGGACCTTAATGTGTTGGAGATCTTGCTATGTAACTCCCCGACAAAAGGTAACTGCCTCCTTAATGCACCATCGTCGACTCCAACTATACAAATCACATACACCTCGGGCTATCTTGCCTAGTCTAATAGCTGTAGTTAAACGGCGGGTGGGAGTTGTGGCTAGTCTCTTGCACCCACGCCTTTGTCTTGTCGGATGAGGGTAACAGTCTGTTGTAGAAAATTAGAAGCTTATTGTACAAACTAAAAATTGCTGGAATATATCAGTTGTATAAAAAAAAAATAGTAATTTTTCTTTAACGTGAAAATTGTTCCTGGACTAGGTAAATTAAATTCTTTTCAGAGAAAGAATATCTTTATATATATATACACACACATATATATAGTTATATATATATATATATAAAAACATATATCTATACCTAATTATTCAGTTACAGAAAAAAAAAATATCTTGCAATTTTTTGCTCAAAACTAATAATTGGTTTGCACTATTAAATTTAGGGAAATGTCGATGGAACCATTTACCAGATCAACAAAACAAAACAGCAAACATAAAATAGAAGACTTTGGATGAAGAAGTATGTCTCTCTTATGTTGGTTAGAAGTGATGTTTTTTTTTTACACGCTTATATAAATTTTCTTAACCTATTAATTAATTGTAAGATGCGAGATTCTGGCCCAGCAAACTTGGATTTACTTCAGCATCTTCTTTAATTGTAGATGCTTCTGTAGAAAAAAAAGAAAAAAAAAAAAAAAAAAGAGAAAGTTTTTCCTTTTATTCGATTTTTGTAACTAATCCAGTGATAATTCAATAAATGCTTTCAGTGTAATTGATACATAGGGCTTGTGGTTTTGATTCTTAAACAATCTCTTAAACTCGATACAATCCAATCTCGTCTAAGTCATGCTTATCTACAATCTCTAGCAGTTTAAATAAGTTCTGTGTAAATATTTGAACGTCATACGAATATCAAAATAAAGATGTCACATTCGGTACAATATTATAAAATTTATTTAAATTAAATGAATATATAGACCTTTAAATTTTATCACAAGTTGTAAATTGCGTTGAGTAAATATTCATAAACAATTTCACATAATCAGGACCTTCAATGAAAACGTATATTCGGTTATAACTGTTGGCATTTGTGATACAAATTTCTGAGTTACGGTCTAATAGACGATACATTTAATATGTTTGTATCTGTAAACATCAGGAAGAATTTAGCAAATTTTATTTAATTTTTTTTTTTTTTTAACTATACGTTATTTTGTGAGGAAAAAAAACTTCGTAAACCTATATATAAGATTTTAGGCCTTAATATTACGTAAAAATAATCACAAGAATAACGAAAATTTGATTCTCAAACGTTAGTTTTTAAACTTTGTTTCGTCGCTTCTTGTTAAAATAATTAATTCTGAATTATTTTTATTAAATAAATATCTTTAAAAACATTCCTTAAAAATTTCAAAAATTAACTTACCAAAGCTAGCAAGTTTATTTTTATTTTTCTAAAATTAAATGCTAAAAATAAAACGATGCGTAATCAAATTTAAACAAACAAGTATATATAGGATAATCTTCAATCAAGGTTAAAATTTAAAAAAAAAAAAAAAAAAAAAAAAAAAAACAGAAGAAAGAAAAGCCGCCATCTTGTAATATATTATCGAAGAGTTAAAATGAAGTTGAAGGAAGAAGAAGAAGAAGAGAAAAAAACGAATCGAGTCAAGTAAATTAGTAAGCTGTAGGTAATCTCTTTGTTCTTTCGCCGTTTTCTATTGTAATAACCGCTATGTTTTATTTCTTCATTTTACCTGATTTGATGTAAATATTTACATGGAAATGACTGACGCCGAATAGAGGTAATTTATTCGTCAAATAAGAGCATTGGGAACTGAGAGCCGAGGGGAGTCACCAAGAGGAAGGGGGGAGTCGAGAAGTTATAGGCTAAATAGGAGAGGAAGGAGTAATTACCCAGCATTCCAAGCACGGGATTTAGAAAAGCGGCCGGGACAATTTATTCATGAATATGCCAGACGAGCGAGAAATGAATTTTTTCTCCTTTCTTACTGGATAAAATCGTGAGTGGAATGTTTTGGTAAAGGTTTACAGACGATTCAATCGTATGCGTCTCTCTTCTTCTTCTTCTTTTCTTTTCTCTTTTTTTTTTTCCTTCCTTTCTTTTTCCCTTCGTAAAATAAACGCTTCTTACTTTTATCGGTTGATAATTTGAGAAATATATATGCAGAATCGAAGGAATCTTTTAAGAAAAATACAATCACAAACTCGATTTCTTTATTATTCAATTTTCTTTTTTAAAGTTTTTTTTTTTTAATACATTTTAATAACAGCTTTTTATCGCATTTATAATTTTTAAGATTAAAGTCTTTTAATTAATTAGATACGCTAAATGTTTAAAATTCGTAAAACATAATTAAAAAAAAAATCGTATTACGTCATTAAGGGCGATAATCAATTAGATTGGTTTCTTTTCGTCCGAACGTCCAATTAACAATCGTTTTTTCATTTGGATTTCCGTGAGCGTTATGACTCCGCCCACCCCCGTCGCTATTGGCCGATCGGCGGGCTTCAACCAATGATTGATTGCGCGGAGAAAGTCGCTTGATTGATATGGAAGGTGATTAAAGTTGCCGGCAGATCTCCCATACGGGGACACGATTCTTATTCCTACTCTCCTGAATAATAATTTTGTTAGATAGTTTTTTTCGTTCTATCAAAAATCGTCGGAGGAGGTCGCGACATTGACAGATTAACATTGCTTCGTTTCGTAAAGGGGATATTAATTTTGAACCATTTTCTGATTTTTCTTCTTTACTTTTATGTTCTAAAAATTTCTTCTAATAAAAACACTCATTTATTGTCTTGTAATTTCTCTTGACATTTACGAGCCGTGCTATCCATCTAAGTAATACCAATAGAATAGAAACAATGTTTTTTTATGAGTATTTTTATTTTTTTTTTAACTAAGCGCACATTACGATGGAAAAAGGCCTATAGGCCGACATCACATCTTTTCTCGATGTATAGATCTATAAAAATGTGTATGAAGGTTTTATGGACCTTATATGGCCCGGGATATTGAAATATTATATCTATAAAAGGTAATATTATGAGAATTAAAGTGGGCTAGAAAGTAGATTACATCTGGTAGTTGCTTCACTTTTAATTATATATAATACACGAAAACTGTTGTCGCAGATTCGTCTCTGCTTTGTTGTCTGTGTACTCGATAATCGGTGACGAACAATTCGATTATTAAAATCGAATTGTTTGGCAACCGACAACACAACAACAGAACTTCTCTTCATTACTTAGTGTTACAGTTTGAACATTATTAATTTATACTTCATAAATAAATCGTAACAGAAGAAAGAATTTAATTACTGTATAGGTTATTAAACAAACTGTGAAAGGTCGAAAATAGAACAAAAGAAAAAAAAAACAGATTTTTCTACACACGCTTTTCATCGGAAAATTAATTTAAAGTTATTTTTGATAGTATAATAGAGAGAAATATTAAGAGGGTAAAACTATCGAAGTGTTCAAAAAATCGTAGAGTAAAGACCTATTTTACAAACGATACAACATAACTCGAAAAGCGTAAGTGCCCAACAACATGTTACGTACTTTCAGACTGGGGTTTAATAAGATTAGGGCTATTGTCGCACATGCCTTACTCGTTCAGAATATCCACACCATGTGTTACTCACAGCTCTGGCTTTCCACAAAAATTTATGATTTCAACATTGGACACGTGAACTGGTATAATTCACGGACCGCGTTACTCGTCAGCCAGTGTCGTGAAAGACAGCTGACACATAGGCCTTTTTGCCGCTGTTTCCCCCCATCACGCGGAAAGATATAGTTGTAGTGTTCAAAAAGTGGAAATTTTGATTACAATAGACAAGCTAACAAAGTTGTGTTTTTCCCGTCACTTTAAACACTGTACGTTCATTTCATGTTTTTATTGTTTCTGACTTAGGAAAGCTCTGTTAAATGGGGCAAGCGGACGTGTAAGTCGTGATTAACATGTATTGTAGCGTGAAACAATTGCACTCTTTAGATACGGGAACTGTGACGGAGCTTCGACTAAAGAAAAAAAATATATATCGACTTTAAACTTTCATATATATATATATATAACTTATACATCTGAAATATTCCAGATTAGTTCACTAGTTAAAGTCTTATTTTGGTGAAGTGCAAAATAAAAATTAAATAAATAAATATCCAACAATTTTTTAGATAAAATTTAAAAAATTTCTTTGAATTTTTAATGTAAAAAAGTTGTAATTCTGATAAATTATTTAGTAGAAAACAGATTAACAAAATAATAATAACCATAAATATCATTACTATAGCTAAATTTAATTAACTAAAATCGCATAATATTCGCTAAAAAAAAAAATACTATAAATTATGATTAATTATGATTTTTTTTTTCGTAAATATAATTAATTAAACACATTAAAGAAGGCACAGATCAGATACAAACGATATACGCACGTCTTCAAAATTCTAATTTTGCAAATCCAAAAAAAAAAAAAAAAATGTGGGTAAAACGTAATTAAAAATATTCGTTAATTAAATACGTTTAACGAAATTTTAATAACGTAATTAAATTAATTTTTTATTTTTTTTTTTTTTTTAAGTGAAGCGCGTAGTAAAATGCGACTTCTTATTTTACTATTGCATTATTTTTTCATTAAAGTTTTTAAACGGAAGCAGCTTATTCTTTAAAAAATAATACTTTGGAGCCTTTTAAGAATAAAGTGTCAAAATTATTGAAGAATAGAATGAATGGATCTCTATAATCAGATTACAAAATGGCTGCAGCATTCACGAACCACACGATTAAGGAGACGTCATGACATGAATATGCGAGCAATCAGTGCTAGGAGGATTTAATGGAACGAGAAGCGAGACTAGAGTTAAAACGATCGATACTCTGGACTGATAATAACATGATTTTCATCCAACTTCATTATACCCACTCCGATGATTTGTGTTTAGACCGCCAGAGGCGCTGATAAGAAGCTATCTCATAACGCCTCTAATAAATTTACAGAAAATATATTATAAAAATTTAATTTTAAACAAACTTTCATATACATATATATATATATTCCTACATTTAAAAAAGTTGAAATTTTTTTTTTTTTATTCCGTTAGCGCTGTTTCTAATTGTCTCGATTTGTAGAGGAACTATGAGAATTTTTAGTGGCCAAACATCTGTTGAGAGAAGGGCTACGTGTGTCGAGTACAGTAGCATTGTTAATCTCGTCTTCCTCTATGTGCCACCTGGTGCTGTATACGTAAATTACACCCAGTGCTTTAAATTAGAAAGCTTATAAATCATCTTTCCGAGTGGTCCTATTATTATTATCATCATTAAAAAAAATCTCAGATTATATTCGCGATTTTATTCCTTATCAATAAGTTAATCTTCTTTATATGTTAGTAGGAGTTGTAAAAAGTGATTTCTGCTTAATTTTACAATGCTGTAGATACTTGTTGCATACGAGACTGTTGCTCGTTACGTATCGTAATTAGTCGTTACGTATACTGTATGTAAGTTTCGCAAAGTGCCCAGAAAAATTTTATTTTAGATAAGAAAAAAATTTGGTTTTTCTTTTATGAAGTGTCTAACTATTGCATGTTTTAAATTTCTTCAGAAAATATCTCCGAGAAAGACGAAGAATGTAGGGAATTTCCGGATATGGTACTATGAAAGAACGTTTGTCTGTTCCCACTCTTTTCCATCAGTCTAATGGAAGTTGTGTCTAAAAAGGTTGGCGGCGCTTGACATAGCTTTAAAGCGATTTTTATCAAGCGTGCAGTTTGGGGTTCTTGCATATCGAGCAAGGTGAGAGGCGAAAGGCGTAGGAGAAATGTTAGAATAAAATGGATACTAGAAGACATGCATTTAAATATGGTGACGACAGAAAGAGGAGGAAGCGGCGCATCACCAGCGTTAATATCACTCCATCCGTCGATCAGCCAGCAAATGGTCCATGTAAGCAGCAACGCATGGCTTACGACAGCAGGCTAATCGTAGTTCTCACCGTCGATGGCTGCCGATGTATCGCTGACATGATTTACAGCTAAGAATTCTTTTTGGCCTACTCTGCCCGCTTTTTCCTTTGTTTTTTACTGATAAATGGCACAAAAACGGCGGTTTGTGAAGGAATGATGGCTATACATATATACTCTCTATTTATACCAAAAAATAAAGTATTAAATGAGCGACTTTCTTCTTTCTCCGTCCGAAATGCATCAGCCACTTGAAAGCTTTATCTTCTGACATATTTTAACCATGGTTTCTGCATTGATCCGAGTTGTTTAAAGAACACATTTTAAATCGCAACATATTTTTCCAACCTATTTTAGAATTTAAGTTATTTTCTATCTTCCATTAGAATTTTTTTTATTTTTTTTTCTGTCTGAAGTTCATGAAAAAACGTTTAAAGGTTTTTTTTCTTCTATTCTCACCCGTTTCAGTATCCGTGGCGTATTAATTTCTAAATTAAAATTCATTTTTTTCCATCGTAAAATCCTTTGTGATTAGCATATGGATAAAGGATTTTAGCAAGAGAGAAAAAGTGAATTTTAATTTATAAATTATTACATCATGAACATCCGGGGAAGGAGAATAAAAATCTTCTGAAATGTCTTTTAACTTACTTTAAAAAAAAAAAAAAAATGGCAATCGAAACGCATATTTAAACCGTAGAGAAGAAACTTTGCGAAGTATTTTTTTTTTTAAATGCCCTCTACTAAGATTAAATAACAAAACTGATAAAAGGGAAACAGATACGATGATTTTCAGGTTATAATATATAAGAAAACAGATTTTTTTTCCGTAAAAATTAATAGATATGTCATGTGAAAGAAGTGCTTTGCTTCAGAGGATTGTTTACGCAAAACCACTGACACCTGCAGACCATCTGCCAGTAGTTAAAGCACGTGCATAAGGGTGGTGCTAAGAAATGTTTATTTAGCTTGCAGTCTGAATTTGCAGGTTGGTGGGTCAGCAATAACTCTTCTCTCCGCAAAAGTCTATTAACCAGATGGTCATTTTGTCTTTTTCCGACTATAGAAGAAGCGAATTATGTTTTACGAGATTTGAAAATGTTTCAGTGATCCTAATACTTTAATTAGCCTCCGAATAAACTTTAAAGAGAAAAATTAACCATAAAATAGATTTTAAATTGCAAAATTATTTTTCCGTGATCAAGAGATAAACTAATCAATTTTTGTTAATCGCCATCCTGTTATATATAAATTTATTCGATGCAAAAAAGAAAAAAATAAAACGAGCAGCCGTTCTTTTATGCATGTAAAGAATATTTTAAGAAACAGAATTGTTAAAGTTGTTACAGCGTAGTTAGTTAGGAAGGTAAGTTATTAGAAAAATCACGAAAAGTAAGACGATTTATCAAAAGAATCCCGTATCGACAGAATGCTCAGCGTCAATGGCTCGTTATCATCTTAACTGTCAGCTTAACAACTCAGATTCTTTTATTTAAAAGAGCTTGTTTGGTGTAATTGATGAGCCTTGTTCCTAACGATGTACTTCCACTCATAAACTACTTCTTTGGCTTGGGTCGTATTTGTATTCTGCTTTATTTCTCCAAAGGAAAGAAAAACAACTGGAAATTTCTCAGTCAACTTCGGCTCAATGATCTATAGTGTTGTATGTAAGCCACTGTATAACATTACCTAAGTCTAACGGCGAGCAAGTAACCGGGGATGCGGGAGTCGACTCACATCGCTACGGCCAGAATCGGGTTTTGTTGGTGTAGGCGCCAAACTCTTATTCCTAGAGGAGTCATACAGAGAACAAATTTAATATCGCCAGCCGGTGTGGGGATGATATACACCCCCTCGGTGGGGGGTAGGCCACTTCCTTTCGATACATGCGCATCGACAACGTTTTGAATGAAGACGGTTAACTCTTGGGATTTCTAAAATTCATGGAACGTTCCTTCTAATTCAGCCAGACTCCGGTCCTAAATGTAAATTTGACGTGTGGTACTGAGTACGTTA
>WUQG02046853.1:0-10451 GCA_011317285.2 Androctonus mauritanicus
ATTTTAATTTATAAATAAAAGAAATAAAATTATCTTTTCTTAAACTTAATTTTCAAATTGTGTCTAAATAGGTTTGATATGTATTAATGCATTTCCTAAAGGAAGAGCAGCAATCAACGATGTTGGCAATTGACAGACTGCCCCAGACGCTCAAACTGTAGCTATACTGTTGTACCAAATGCAGCATCAATATGATGTGTATAATATTTATGAATTAAAATACAAACTTGATTTATTAAAAAAGTTTATTCTTGTGAAAAATATCAAAATTAAATTTTTTTAAAGTATTTTATAATATGATTGTTTAAAACACTGTTTTGTTCATTATATTATTTTTATTGGTATTGTTTATTATTTTTTATAATAAATGTTATAAGGCTTTTCAGTTTTAGTGAAACAAATAAATGCAACCTGCTTTTGATTATTATAAAACAATTTCTGATTTGTCCTTTATTTTCTCCAAAAAAAATATAGTCATTGTACATATACATGATCCACAGAATTTAAAAAAATATCAAGATCAAGAAAAAACTGTCTTTATTTGTATAAAATATATTAATTGAATTTAATGTTAAAATATTTGAAAAATCAAATTTTTTATTGTTTTGTAGTTAAATTCTTTGAGATTGTGTGTTTGTGTGTTGGATGTTTATTTATGTAATTTGGGTTAAAACTATTGTTATGTATCTTTACTGGGTAGGATCAAGATTTCTAAGATAGTGTTTCTTACAAATGAGATTTTTCTATGTTCATTTTATTCTATATTTTAATGATGACGAATAAATGCCCAAAAGTACTCTAATAAAATATAAATTAACTGGTTCAGGAAAAAGCTAGTTTGTTATCTCTTATTTTTGTTCTAAATAACTGAAATTTTAATAAAATCCAGGAAATATTGTTTAAGAAGTAAAAAATAATAACAATAATTTCTAATAAACAATATCCATTATAAATAAAGATGCAAATTCATGAAAAAATAATTAATTAATGCACCATTTATTAAAATAAATTGATAAAAACTTTTTGTAAATATAATATTTCAAAAAAATCAACATATCAAATCCATTTTAAAAATCATATAAGCTTATAGTAAAGATCTTTTCTTTTGTATTATGTTATATTCTGTAAAAATTAATTATATATATAATATGCCTCTGAAATGGATAATTCTAAGAATATAGACATTCTGCCTCTGTAATAGTAAAAAGTCAAAACAGTCTAGCTCTAGGCAGAAAAGCTAAACAGTTTTGGATAATTCTAAAAGTTTGTTTTATCATCATCATAAATTTATTGAATTTTAATATAATTCACACCTCATTTATATCAAAAATAAAACTTAATATTTGTAATGTAAATAATATATCAATTTATATGTTAATAGATAGATTGCTTTCTAAAAGTGCTGGAAAGTTTGATGAAATGTCATCTGGTCCCAAACTCAACAAAGGGGAAACCTTTACCTGCATCTCCATGCGAGCCATCAACATCTCTGGCAGAGGGCAGATAATACCTAATGGTAATTAATGCAGGTGGGGAATGAATAAAAGTCACAATAAGCATTCAACTCCAATGCTTGTCAGTGTTCTAGAGCTGTGTTTTTCAAACTGTGTTCCATGGAACCCTGGGATCCTGCAAACAAATTTTCAGGGTTCCACAAAGAAACTTCATCACTTGTCAAATTTTGGATTCACATCAATAGCGAATACAAGGATTTAAGTGAAAAGGCAATTAAAATTATTCTTCCGTTTCCTTTCACTTATTTATGTGAGAGCGGATTCTGAACGGCCACATTAAACCAAGACAAAACAATGCAATAGACTAAATTTGACATTAACTTTAAGATTATCTTTAACCAATATTGAATCAAATGTCAAAAACATATACAAGTCAGTGCAATCTCATTCTTCTCATTAAATTCTTAAATACATGAATTAATAGTTATATTTTTGTTATTGGATTTGCTAATAGTTTTGTTTTTATTTTGTAATTGTTTTTACCTTTTGTTTTTCATTAAATATGAATTAGTATATATATATATATTTAATTTTAAAATAATTTTTCTTTTGTTATTTTTTTATAAAAACAATTCAGTGCAAAAATTTATTTTCTTTGTTGCAGTTTTTTTTATATAAAATATCTGGAAGACCTTGAAAGTTCCTGAATGTGAAAGTTTTCTTTTTTTTAATTTGGCTAAAATAACCTCACCTCTTTTTTAGTTTCAGAATACACAAAAAAGAAGAGGATACTAATATGACCATACCCATATGGCAACTCATATTTTCAAAAGGGTTCCATGAAAACAAAAATAAGTTGATAGGGTTCCATAGTGCCAAAAAGTTTGAGAAACATGGTTCTAAGGCATTCGCTTTATCCTGGGGTGAAAATTGTCCCAAAGAGAGATGAACTATATACTGGTCAATGGCATAGAACTAAATGAAGCAAAGTCAGATTACAACAGATGAATGCTTCAGGTGATCCCTCATCCTTCAAGTGTTTGATCACTAATGATGTAATGCTCCTTATATCCAACATGAGTGCTAATATTGTCTTCAAATTATACTGCATCATCTGTCACACAAGCCAGTCTGAGATACATTTAGAACTTATGCAAAAGACTCTGCTCAAAAAGTCAGCTATAGTCTCTAACCTTCCAAGATTATAAAAGAAAATCTTCCATTACCACTTTACAATGCAATATAAACAGAATCATCACTCCTGCATTCAGAGTTCAGTTGGATGAACTATTTGATTTAGCTGATCATCATCATGTTATCATCATTGCACTATAGGAGACCAAACTCTCATCTAAATATCAATTCAAAATTAAGGGCTTTGATATCCTTTGCCAAGATCAGCCAGGTAGTGAGAGTGGTGGTGGACTTCCTTCCTTATTAAAAACCTAATATATAACCAATTCAATTTCTTAAAATTCAGCACAAAGAGCAGGAGAAAAATATAGAAAATATAGTAAAACTTTCTTTATCAACTTAAAATAATTTTATTGAAGTGTTTTTGATCCTCTGGGTCCTCTTCAGCAATCGAAAGCATTTCAATAAAATTATTTTAAATCGATCAAGTTTTAACTTAAAATAATAAGTTGATACAATAAAACTTATCAATTTATATTCTATATTTTTTCCTGCTCTTTCTGCTGAATTTCAAGAATTTTAAAAATGAATGGCATAATTCAATTGAGAATTATAATACTTCAGACATTGAAATCATTGGAATTACCTGCCATTTCTAGAAATCTGAAACTATTCATATATTCAATCTTTAGCATCCACCAAATAAGCAATTTGTGGACAAGAAACTTGACAAATTATTCAAAACAGATAACATTATCATTTTTGGTAACCTAAATGCTAAAAATCATTATGAATCAGTGATACTGTAATTCAGTTATTAGTAACTATACTTTTACTAATAATAAATTTTATTATTCTTGCTTAAAGTGCTTGTTGAATTATTTATATATATCAATATATCCAGTAATAAGATTAAATTATTAAGATATATCTGTATATATAAAAAAATATATATAACTTAAATATTTATACACATTTTTAATAATTCACATTTAAAAATTAAGTGGAGTTAATCTGAATTAAATATATTTATGCATTTTGAAATGTATCTGCATTGTAATGCTTATCTTCAATACTAAGGAATATAAATGTTATATAGCAATTTAGAAATAATGCATTGAAGAATAAATATAGAATTTTCTCAGTATCTAGGCTATGTTTTTAATTTTACATAGATACTAAGACAGTCAGTTTTATAAGTTCAAATAAACATAAAATTAATTTATAAATACTGTATTAAATTTCCGTTTTGTAAGAAGTTCCAGGATGGTGCAAGACCAGGCATACATAACATTGGCAACTGATGATACTTACAGTTTGGATGCTTTAGTCCTTGCTCATTCACTAAAGCAAGTTAATATGACAAGGAAACTTGTTTTTCTTATAATTCCAAATGTTACTCCTCATATGAGATCTCAGTTAAGTTCTGTTTTTGATTTTATACAAGAAGTAAACATACTTGATAGCAGAGATGAAACTAATTTGGTTCTCATGGCTCGTCCTGAACTAGGTGTAACACTCACAAAAATTCACTGTTGGTGTTTAACACAATTTTCTAAATGTGTTTTTCTAGATGCTGATATGCTGGTAATACAAAATTGTGATGAACTGTTCGACAGAAGAGCTCTCGGCTGTTGTGGATGTTAGCTAGCCAGATTGTAAGATGATAATTACAGTACAGTGAAAACTACTATAGTTAAAATAATTTTATGAAACAGTCCTTAATTTATGAGGCTTTGATTTAACAATAATTTTCTAATTAAAGAAAATACTCTAAATTTAAAAATATGATTGGATAATTTATAGGATTATTGGAATCTTTGAAAATATTTAATTTAAAATAATCTTAATGGATCTAATGATAAATTTTTGCTGTAAAAATAATATTTAAATTATGTGTGTTATAAGTCAGAAATATACATAATTTATAACACTTGTCTTTAGGAATCATCCATAAACTACATCACACTATTTCAAATACTTTTTGACCTCCTCCCTTTCTTTTATCATTTTTCATCATATCAAGCTTGACCTCCAACTGTGATATTACAAATATATATATAACTTCCAAATAAAACTTCAAATAACTGGATATAAATATCTTTAGAACTAGATGTAAATATATCTTACATTTTATAACAAATTTATCTCTAAATATATTACATTATAATCTCTATTTTTGATCAATTAATATAAAAGTTTTATATTTGTGAAAATTAAAACAAGTATTTATGAAATTTATTAAATTTTTATGATTACAAAGAAATTTGTAATCATAGAAATGTAAAACTAACTACCGGTATTTTTACAGTATGACATCACAATTTGCACAACTCTCACCTCCCCTGTGTCATTTATCATTACAAATCTATTATCCTCTTTCCTCTAACAGCTTGATGTAATTTATGGATGTTCCCATATGATTTAAAAAAGGAATTTCAGAAACTATAAATGTTACAACACAAAACAATATCTATAACTGGTTTGCAATTATCATAGTTTTGTAATACTATATTTTTATTGGATACATATTATAATTTTTTTATTATTAACTTCAAAATTAAAATTAAAAAATAAAGAAATATAGGCTTCAGAAATTAATTTTGAAAATTTTATTAGTAGTAGTAGTTTAATATGTATAATATTTACAGTACAATTACCAAGCACTATGGCAGGAGAACTTTCTAAATATAAACAAATTTATTGGAAGTAGCACTTTCGATTTCTTACAAATCATCTTCACTTCAAAGATGATTTGTAAGAAATCGAAAGCGCTACTTCCAATAAAGTTGTTTATATTTAGAAAGTTCTCCTGCTATAGCACTTGGTAATTGTACTGTATTAACTTTTGGCAGTGTAAGTCTTTGTTTTTGGTTTTCTATAATATTTACTAAAAAGAAACAAAGATTATGACTTGAATCTAATTCTTGAAATTAAATTTGCTTCTGAGTAGATGATTCATCCAGATGAAAAATAATGACAATTCAAAAACAAATATTTTTGTAGATATTTGAAAATATAATTCAAATAACTGATTAAAATATTATGAAGTAATTTTATTTTATACCTTAATTATTATTAAGATATTTAATTTTCCTTCAAAATGTTAGAATTGAGAACTTCAGCTGATGATCTGAATTGTATCATATTGTAGATTGCTCCTATGCTTTTTTCTTTTTTTCATAATATAAACAAATATTAGTTTGGCTTAATGTCTTGATATTAAATTATTTTGATTAAAATATACAATATATATATATCACAATTATCATCTTATTGTATTAAAATTCAATATCCTGTATAATAGTAATACTTTAAAGAGATTTTATTTTTAATAAATAATAATTTATTATTTTAAAATACAAAACATTCTATTTGTAATTATGCAGCTGTTTTCTATTTAAAAAATTTTAAATTAAGCCTCAAAAAACTCTTAAATTATTTTATTATAGAAGTCGATATTGTAACAGAAGCAAATATTTGTTTTAATTAATATGACTATGAAATAATGAAACTTTTACATTAATGTTATCTTCAAGTTCCTTCATAAAAGTTGAAAATAATTATTTTAAATTTAATAATATACTGAATTAGAGCTGTTGTCATAATAAAGTCTATTAGGTTTTTTGATATTTAATATAATAAAAAAATTGAAATAGTAATTCAGATTCTGAAAACATTAAGATACTCCAATACACAGTATCATTGTTTAAAATTATTATATAATGTTTTTTCTTTTAAAAAATTTTTTTAAATTATACTTAAAATATAATAAAGCTTTGAAATTAGTTTAATGAACAATTCATAATTACTACATTTTAATGATGACAATAAAATTATGCAGTTTTAAAAACTAGAATCTTTACTACATTTTTTAAGTTTAAAAATAAATAATATATTTAATCTGCACTTTATAATGATATTATTGAAATTTGATCAATTTCAAATAGTCATGTATTATTAATCAAAACTAATAACAATTACTAAATACAAATGGACTAAAATTTTTTAAATTATATAATTATAATTAACATATACAGTATATAAAATTGAGTCTGTATATTTCATAAAAATAATGAAATACTGCATCATATTTAAATTGAATAGATTCTGCAAAAATAATTTAGATTAAATCAAATATATCAAAATATGAATAAATTATCTTTTAAATGAAAATTCAAAATTTTCAACAAAGTTTCATTATTATTTTAATTTAATTTATATTTAAAATATTTAAATTATAAGCTTACATATAAAATCAAAAAACATTTGAAACGTATTTTTACAAAACAAATTTTAATGAAAATATAATGTATTTTCATCAAAAAATGTATTTTTATAAATGCAGGATGAACTCTTTTATGCACATACTAAATTTGGTATTTGTTAACAATTCTATAGATTGTTTGTAATAATATATTAAAGAGAAAAAAAAATATACAAAATACATATACAGAAATTTTCAATATATGTTGTAATTATGTTTCTAAAAAACACAACTTATATTGAAATGATGTAGATCAAACTTCAATTTCCCATTGAACTAATATATGATATGGGAGTTATGTTCCAAACCAATTAAAAAATTTGAAATATTACTTGACTAAAACACAAATGGTTACTGCTCTACAATCATGAATATTTCAAAAGACAACAGATTTTGAAACGTAAAAAAATGGAAAAAGTGATTAACGATAGAGGTGAAGAAGATTTGCAAAGACCCTGGAAGTATTTGTTTAGATAATGTTATAACCCATCCATAGATTGATTTAGTATTAGTGGCACAAGAAATTGTAGATTTTAGCGTGCCTGGCAATTCGAACCTCACATAAATCGAAGATACGATTTATGACATTAAATCATTATGATTGTAATGTAACTTTATTATTTTATGGTTATTTTTGTTAATTTATTATTTCGTTGTAGTTTAACTTTATAGTTTAATGTTTGTTCCAAGTTTTATTATCTTACTAATTTTATTTTATTATAATTTTACGAAATTTTGTATATATATGTGAAATAGAAATCATCGCTATATTTTATTTTATTAATGTTAATTTATGAATATCTATGAATTAGAATGTATTTTAAATTTGTAAATTGAGGAATTTAGTGTTTGAGAACATTGTATTCTTTTGTAGCGGCTGATGATGGCAAATTGCTGAAAGCGCTCCTGTAATAAAAGTTTAGTTTTTTAACAAAAACGTATTCTATTGCTCGATAGTGCTTGTAGTTTGAAATATTATACTTTAAATTTCTTTCACTTAATTCAAATAAATATCATTATAAAACAAGCATTTTTTGCAGTGTAGATTAAATTATTAATTTGCAACAGACATTTTCGGCATACCACCATCATCAGGTTACACCACAGAACACACAATGTTATAATCAACATTCTGTTCGATAGTGTAACCTGATGATGATGGTATGCCAAAAATGTCTGTTGCAAATTAATAAATTAGTCTACACTGTAAAAAATGCTTGTTTTATAGTGATTTTTAATTAAAAAATTTGAATTTAAATTGAAGTATATAGACATAAGAATAGGAAATATGCACTACACTCCTACATAGTATAATTTATTGTAATTGTTAAATAATAATTTGAAGATACTATGAAATTATTAATGAAACATAAAAATTTTATTATTATTCTTCCTAAAAATAAAATCCTCCTCAGCACTTGAAGTTGCTGCAAATGTAGCTGAAGTTCCTATTGTTTCTGTGATTAGCTGTTAAAATTGAGATTTTGATTAAGTCAGTGAACCAATGTGTGTATATGTAAAGTTATAAATGCAAACACAAATTTTATAACCATAATTAATTGCAAAATAATCATCTTGTAAATGCAGAATGAAATGAAATTATTAAAGAATGAATAATTAGATATAATGAAGACATTTACATCACTTAAATAAGAAAATGTCATTTTTAACTTAATTTTTTTTGTTACCTTGAGAGAGATTTTATTTTTATTAGAAGTATAGAATTTATTTGTCCTTTCTATAGAATAGAAAGGACAGATAAATTCTATACTTCTAATCATTATTATTGTTTGTTTATTATTGTTCTATACTTCTAATTGTTGTTATTGTTTGTTTTATAAATTCTGTATATGACTTTTTCTTGATGAAGGAATTTAATTTTATTTGCTTGCCACCACAAATCTTTGTGTCATAAATTGCATAATAGTAAGACAAGCTATCATTTATAAATCATGTTACCTTAGCAAAATGATCAGACAGATAATCACAATTTTAAAGAATAATATATTTTATATACAGTATGCAAATTATGAACTTAAATATGGAAGGAGAAAAAAAATTTGAGAGCAACAGACATGTATGTTCTTTTCAAACAACATAAGTGCAAATATTTTCAATATATATTGAATTTAATTTCCTAATTAATCAATAATGTATATGCAAAACAATGTACACTGTGGACCTCTTGTACTATAATTAAATACAAAACAAATTTTAATAAAATGCACAAGTTACTAAAATTATTGTATTTCATTAAAATTTGTTTTATATTGGGTGCATAATCACATTGTTAGAATGTATTATTATATTGTTTTCAATATTTATTCCATTGATAATTTTAATTAAATAATATTTTCAGCATACAACCAATATATCATCATGAAGAATATAAAATTATTGAAAAATAAAATCATAATGTATATTCTATTAATTCTATTTCTAATCATGGCCAATAGAGAAATGAATTTTAATCAATTTAAAATTATAAGGAATGAAATATTGTTAATCACATTTTTAAACAATGGCCAATCATGAATTTAGTGAGTCTATGTGCAAGCAAAGTTGATGAGCCTCCATTCATTTAGGATCTTTAGTAACCTTTGTGCATAACATTGCCAACTTAGTGTTTTTTGCATTAAATCTAGTGTCTCTATAGTATTATACAGGGAGTTCAGAAAGTCACTGTGCACTTATATTACTATAATATATATATAGGTACATAGTTACTTTTTGAACACCCTGTAGTATGAAAATTCACACACAATGCTTTCACATTATTTATTATTATTTACTTTAAGCTAAATTTAGTATTTTCCAAAACAAATATGTATTAAAAAATTTTTGATAAATGTTTTTAGTATTTTTATAAAAAATAAATCAGTAAGTTACAGATGAGAGTCTAAGTTGATTAACTCAGTGAATAAATGTATATTTACATAAAATTATAAAATTAAGCACAAATTGATGCCTGAAATTAACTGCAAAATAATCATCTCGTACATGCAAAACAATCAAAATTATCAGAGAATACACAATTAGAATTTTACATTACTTAAAGCAAGAAAATGTAATTTTGATTTAATTTTTTTTGTTACTTAAATGAAAGAAATTTTTATTTTTATTACAAGTATAGAATTTGTTTGCTATTTCTATAGAATTTATTGTTTGTTTTATAAATTCTGTATATAAATTAATAATTTGTATATTTTCTTTGTATATTAATAAATGTGTTCTCTGATTTATTTAATTAAGAAGCATGGCAGTGATTCCAGCCAAGCACAGTAGTCACTGATTGATTCTTATTACAGGAATCATTATGGCCCTAAATTCAACTCTTACCTTTTTTCTAAGCCAGATATTATTAATCTGACAATTATATTCAAAAAAGTATTCAATAGAATACCAATTATCAAATTTGAAGTTTCAAATCCAATTACTCTAATTCTATCCAAGTTACACTGCCGCTTAGTTAAAAATTGAACTTATCAGCACTATGGCAGGGTTAATAATATAAACATTGTAAAAAGTACAAAAAACGTCAAGAAGCGCTTTCGATTTTAATGAAAATCATCGTCAGCTTTAACATACAAAAACAT